>OMNW01035838.1:28755-41984 GCA_900303245.1 Selene dorsalis
ACACATGTGAGAGACCGGTCAGGTCACTAGATGGGTTTTCCAAACTAATAAATATTATTAAGCTACATGTGTTCATGGTTAAGTAATTTAGAAGTACAAAGTATTGATTAGAGATTGTTAGACTGAGCACTGATTAACTGTTATTTGTATAACACTGAGCACCAATATTAACTGTTTTATGAGACACTTGGGCACTATAATACTGTTTTTGCATGACACTTGAGCACCGTGATATAACTGTTCTCTGCTCACATATGATATCATCTGTTTTGCTTTCAGTTCAAACACTATGCCATTGTGTGAAACTCTATGAGCCTGTGAGAGTTAGGGAGGTAACAAGAATGCGGGGTCCTGTGGGCCCATCATAGAGAAAGGATCATGAAATTGTCTAATGTTGCCAGTACGTCCTCTTTTAGCTGCTCAATACTGTCTGAGTGTCTTTCAAAAATCCTCATCACTGTGTCCCTCAAGCCCTCCAGCCCTCTCTCACACCTTTTACCGTAATTTCTGGACTATTGAGCGCACCTGAATATAAGCTGCACCAACTAAATTAAAAAGGAAAAAAGAATTTGTACATATATAGGCCGCACCTCTTTATAAGCCGCAGGTGTCCACGTTGTAACATGAGATATTTATGGTACATATATTACATATATATTCACCTTCCTTGTTGACAGTCCTAGTGAGAGGCAGGTCAAACATCAAAGGTACTTCATCCATGTTTATGATCTTGTCTGGTCCGATGGAATTCTCTGCTATCTTTGTTTGAGTGAATTTGCGGAAGTTTGTAACTTTTTCCTCATAGTCGGGAGGGAGTTGCTGACACAGTGTCGTCCATGCCCTGATGGACAGGCCTTTTCGTCTCATAAATCTGAGGCACCAGGATGGTCCACCTGTAAAATCTTCAATCTTCTTTTCGGTGGCAACTGTTTTGGCTTTCAGTCGGATCTGCACGGTGGAAACACCTCGGCCGGTTGCTCTCTGTGTGTTCACCCAGTCTTCTAGAAGGTTTTCAAGTTCAGGCCATCTGCTTTTATTACCTCTGAAAGCTTTTGTCGTTTTTTTTGCATTGAGTCAGTTCTTCACGCTGCCGTCTCCAACGTCTCATCAGCGATTCATTGATGCCAAGCTTACGTGCAGCAGCTCTGTTTCCTTCTTCGACAGCCAGATCGATTGCCTTTAACTTAAAAGATGCATCATATGCATTTCTTCGTGTGTTTTCCATGATGACGGTGTGTGCATGACGGGCAAAATGACTGTTCAAAAGACAATTAATGTGTTTCAATCAAACTAGCGTTTTCCTCTGCGCATTATTTCTCCCGCCTGTCTGTCTGTCTCGCTCTTGTGCTTCCTGCTAGAGCGCCCCCTGGAGGACGTTAGCCCGTAAAAATCTATAGATCAGCTGCATCGTTGTTTAAACCGCAGGGTTCAAAGCGTGTGAAAAAAGTAGCGGCTTATAGTCCGGAAATTACGGTAGTTTTTACCCTGGACTCCAGACTACCCTCGTTTCTGCCTTTTGTGTAAATTATAAACCTGTTCAACCGCTTCCCCATCTGGCTGCTTTTGGGTTCAGTTCCTCAACCTCGTCACACATGGTTCGTTCATTACAACTACATAACCATTCTTAAAACCCCACCAAGATGCTCACTGCCCTAGAACGACAATTTGTGTATTCAGAATTAAATCAACAAATGTTTCCCCTGTTGCATGTAGTTACTGAAAGGTGTTAAAACTAACTGTGTCCTAATAGCACCAGAATTACAACAATTAAAAATAACACTGAACTATGAGAAATATTGGATAAATATGGAAATAGAGGATGGGGCTGTCGTTACCCTGACAAGTGCCCAATTCATTTCCCATCCTTAAACCATGTTTATCAGAATATTGTATACACTGCTCCTTTTCCCAGTGCTGCTACTGATGCAGTTATTATGAAAATGGTCTCCTACTGAGCAGTTTTGGTTAAAAACGGATTTTACTGACCAAACACTCTATGACAGTGAAACAATTTTGGAATATAGGGCTTTTAAAAAAAACAAAAACAACAAAAAACAAACAGACAAAAAAGAACTTATAACTACAGGACTTTTAATATTATTAGTGAAAATGTTACAATCATGTTAACATAATAATAATCATGATAATAGGTGGGCGACCGCCATCCCACCAGTCCCATATAGGCCTCTAATTGTCTAAATGGCAACACTTAATTTTCTATCAAACGTCCCATCATTCTGACAGTCCTTGCCTCCTATGGTCAGAATGACTGTATTTTTTCTTATTCTTTTTTTTTTAAACATCCTGTCTTTCCAACAATTCCTTTAATAGCCTATTTTTTTCTCCAAAAGATTTTGCACTAATGATATGCTGCCGCAAATATGACTCTAAAGTTTGGCAGAGAGCAGTTTGCCTATATATAGTCTATTGATGTCTTGAGGACCTCTAACTGGTCACACCAGGGAGTAGATTAATCTTACTCCCCAATAATATAGAACTTTTTTTTTTTTTTTAAACTGCAAAAAATTTAAAAACTTAAAATGCTTTTTCACAAAAATGAAAAAAGTCAGTCACCTGCAGGACGGACAATCCTGGAAAAACACCATCCAATCATCTTGAATGCCACGTTCAAGTCAGTTGGATCGTGATGTGTCAATCAGACTGCTAACTCTGTCCCTCCCTCCCTCCTCTGCGTGTACCGCTCTTTGTTCACTAATCGCGTGCGTGCTCAGAGTCTTCAATGAGTGAGAATGAGAGAGGCGAAAGTATCGCTGACAGCCACGTCGCTCTTGTTGGGATTACATTGGATCGCTCTGTGAAGGTATCACCCTTGCGGAGTCACCTATAGTGATGGTGAGATGAAGCTTCATGAAGCATTGAAGCTTTTCATCAAATTAGTTCACTCAAGGGAAAAGCTTGTTGGGGCTTCAGTTGCTCTACCAGGCCATCTACTGGCCAAAAAGAATTAAACAGGAAAAAATTATTACAATGATGGTAGTGGTCTGTATATATATTTTTGAACGGATTACTGGTTTAAATAGGCAGTTTGTGTTCATATAGAGTCACAAGGGAAAGTGGGAATGGGGTTGAGGACAATGAATATGCTTGTGTTAATGAGGGTTGTGGTGCAGTGAATGTGCTTGTTGAACTTGTGGAATCACTTACATTCAGAAAAAAACAGTTTTTCAACAGTTTTTGGTATCTTCCTCTTTCTCGCTGGCTCCATGTCAGAATAGAGATAATACTCTAGAAACACAAACCACTGTCGCAATCGATGCAGAAATACCACAAGATGCGGGGGAACCTCCATTGCGTTTCACGGTCCCTTATATTTCGAATAACGCGCCAAATCGCAAACCACTTCCTGAACCAGTGAGCAGAACAACGCGCCAGTGAGGCTTCGGATGTCATCACATGTCATCAGTACACGCTTTGCAAAATACTTCCTGGATTACGAGCTTTGAAGCCTTGGCACGGTAAGACAAATCACTAGTGACCCAGTGCGGAGCAATCCTGTGCTCTGGAGGCGTGGCTTCAGAGAGAAGTCTGAGGAAAGGGGCTTGGACTTCTGACTTGCATATTCTCAAAATGTGGCGAGCTTGAACCGTTTTTCCAGGATTTCCAATCCTCCCTTTAATAGAGATCAAACCTTAGAAGTCCTTAAAGGAGAAGTTCCGTTTTTTGCAACCTGGACCTTATTTCTAGCATAAAATACGTTCATTTACTCACCCGAACAACTTTGGTGTAACTTGGAGTCCTTCGGCTGTCTTTCCCTGACCCAGCTTTTATACAAACAAACAAACATGCAAGGTGGGTGTATCTTCCTCGGATGGCTGAGTCTGCGTTGCTGTCTCCGCCTCCCATATCTGACTCCATCCTTCGCACATAAGGTCTTCCAGAGTGCAACCTGCAACTAAAAGGTCACGAGACACAGACATCCTGCTAGGTCACACAGACCACATCCGTTCTCCATATCCACAGATCAGCCACCATTTCCTTCCAAGGAGGTGTGGGTAAGTTCAGACAGGGCCGTTAAAATGTCAGGGTGACCTGACGCACAATGTACGCTACAACATGTGAAGATAAACACACAATTAAATTAGTCTCGTCGGTACTTTTTCCATCTGCACAGAGCATCCTGTTATTCACAGTAGTTGTAAATTACAGAGTTCATCACCCAAGCTGCATTGTTTTACAGCCGTAATGTTAATTCAGTCTTTATTTGGCACCATTAATCTTTATTGCTGCAGATGGCCAGTAAAGCACAAGTATAAAATCCATGATATATCTTAACCAAAAAAGTGGAAAAGGACTTTCTCAGTCTTTGTCAGCTGTTTGTGAAATCCTGTGCTTGTGCGCTTACATTCACTTACATCCTGTACATCCACTGGGGGCTAAGCCTCCTGGTCCTTAAAACCTAGTGACACCCCTGGACTTAAGTAGGGTATCTTACCTTGTAATAACATAAAACCATACTTTCACGTTATTCCAAGATATGATGTTTTCATTTTATAACATTTTAAAATATTAGTGTACAACAGTGCACATTAACAGATCTGTTCCATAGGCAGATAATTAGGAAGGCTGATGCCATCCTTTCTGACAGCTCCCATCCTTTACACTCTGAGTTCCAGTTTTTGGCCTCTGGCTCCCAGCTCAGACTTCCTCATATCAAAAGTAACTGGTTCAAACACTCCTTCATCCCTACAGTCATTTCTCTTTTTGAAGTCAGGACAGGGCAGGAGGAGTTGTACCTGACTGGTATTCTACTCCTACTCACAGGCTGGCGGTCTTTTGTTTTATGTGATGATGATGATGATGATGATGATAGTAGTATTTGATAATATGCACTGATTGCATTTTGACAATTTTGTAAGGGCTTTTTTAGTTGCTGCTACTGATGTTGTTTCAACACACTGTATTATTCGTCCCTCTTGGACTCTTGGAGTCTTGTATGTTTTTATGCTTTTTACTTCCAGCAACACTAATCGTCCTACAGTGGCACAAATAAAGCCGAAACTACAGCCGGGAGACTCAGCTGTGTAGTGTTTGAAGAGCTTCCGCTCCTAGTCGTGATATCACGTGACTTGCAGTGCAGTATAATTGGTGTGGTTTCAGTGCCTCCAGCAGAGGGCGATAGCGTGCCGTGTTAAAGTGTGCCTGAAGGTTCAAGTGTAACCTGTGATTTATTGTGTGGTGGGTAATAGTGAGGGCCTGTTTACAGCTCTGTCCCCCCCTGCTGTAGTCTGCCCCTCCTCCCTCTTATGAACTGTGTGTTTTCTATTGTTGTCAGAAAGATTATTAATTTTGTACAGCTGCCTGCTGCTGTGATTATTGAATGACTCTGACTTGTGAGATCCTGCCACACTGGCTGAACCCAGAAATTATTACAACAACAACAGCAGCAACATAAAGTCTGCATTGTTGGATGAGTATGATTCATTAGTTATTGTCCAGCACAGCCATACTCTGTCCTGCATGTTACACACTGGTTCAGATTTGTGTACACCTGGTCAGACCTGGCATTACCCCCTTAGGCATCTGGGGGCCCGTTTCAGTACTCCATATGAGGCCCTACCCCGTAAAACATAATTATGTTTGCCAACTATGTGCCCATGGGTCCCTGATGCGTTAAATCCTGAAAGGACGCAGTAAATGCACTATCCATGTGTCCCAGGGACGCACATACCCATGTAAAACCATACATTGTGATGAATCAGGACAAGAGACCAGGACTCAGCAGAAAAAAACAGAACTGAAGTTAGTTTTCATAAAAAAGCTAAATCATTCCATACATTTTCAGCCATGAACAGGCAGCTTATCACAATCAAAGGCTTTAACAATACTCTGAATTTAAATTGGCAACAAAAGGAATGAGTGAAAAGTGATCCGCAGTATTTCAGCACCACAGACAAGGAAAGGACAGACGAAGACCATAGGTTCATCCATAGGCTCCGATCCCGTCAGTGCTCCTGTGCTCCAGCTGAACAGGCTGAGCACCCACTGGAAACATGGCTTAATTTGACTCACGCCCATCAGAAGCTTGTTTTTGATGCATTTTAATTTGAGAAAAAAAGAAAAAAGAGGAGGAAAAGTGATTGACAGACATCAATCATCAGGTTACACAGTGATGCCCAGTGAGTTTCAGTCGCAAATAAGGAGGAAAGCAGGCGAAAAAAGCACATGGAAACACTAAGAGTAAAAAGAGTAAGAGGCCGGGGGTTCTGTGGATGGTTTGTGGACGGTTTTCAAAGGCAAGAGTATGTTTTTATTGATATTTTCTGCAGTATTATTAATTAGGAGTAATGAGTCCCATCACTGTGTGGCATGATATTTACATGGCTGTAGAACACGTTCAGGGGTCAAGTGTGTGACCGCACCATGGACAGAGCTGTTTGTGTGTGGTGGGTGTATGTGTGTGTGTGGCTATTCAGGTGAAACCTAGGTGATGAGTTCATGTCTTTTACTTTTTGGCAATCAGTTGGGGGCCCCTGGAGGCCGGGGCCTGAAGCGGTTGAAATGGTAAGGTCACCTATGCCTGTGCATGTGCATATGCTTCACTCACGTTGAGATGGATAAATGCTGATCCTTGCGTGAGCATCAGATTTGGCCTACACCCATTTTTCTGTCCAACCATCAAGGTTCCAAAATTCATTTGAAATGAAATATTTTTTTCAAATACATGATGCTTGCAATTCATTTAGATTAATTATTCATAATTATTTAAATGAATAATTTAATCACTTTAATGCCCTTGTTGCCATTTTTCTTTAAAACATTTTCTAGTTTGTTTGTTTTTTGTGACAAAGCTTTGCTTCTATTGTGGAGACACTGATAAAGATGACAGTGAGGAGATACAGCCAACATGAATTCATAGTGCTGTCCTGTGAGTTTTTAATTGCACTTGACTGTGTGTATGCTGAGGAGGGGTCATTATATGGTCTTCACTATATACTTCCTGAGCTCCCCCAGCAGATGTCAGACCTCACCCAGAAATCCCTGCAGCCCAGTTAGGACCCTGGGACAGAGTCATACAGCTTTATGGTAAATCAAACTGATTATCCTTTTACAGTAAACAGTGTGTTTGAAGAGAACAATCATTTCAAAGTGCATTTTCCTTGTTTGATGTCCACCCCCTTCCTTGTGATATGAATTTACTACTCTACCATAAATGTAAATATTTTTGACTGCAAATTGCTGTGGCACACACACACACACACACACACGCAAATGCATGCACACATATCAAAGTGCTTTTTCCTTGTTAACACCCTTCCTGATGTGACTTTAAATGACATCTTATACTTGTGGGGGTGGAGGAGGTGGGGTATAATCTTGATCAGGAAGCTACACTATGACTCTTTGCTGATTAACTGGCCCTGCAGAGTTCTGTGCACACATTAGGATTCTCACAGTTTATTGGTTTGTTTGTATGACCTGATGTGTTTTCACCACTCAGCTATAATCAGTCTACCCTGAGCTGGGCTTTTATGTAGATAGAGATACCTCACTTAATACATGTTTCCTAACATAAATTACAAAAATAAAATCGGTGATTCACTTGTATTAGTGTCAAGCTAATGTAGGCCAGACTAATGTATTGGGAACAACAAAAACTGAAAGCATTAGCATTTCTCCTTCTTTAAAGTAACAGCTTACCTGATGTCTACTGCCCACCTACAGGGTTACATGGCAAATCTATATTTATTTTATTATATATTTATGATTATCTTAGATGTAAAAAATAAAATAAAATAAAACTAAGTAGGTCTGTAACAAACAAAGGGAAGTACAAAGTCAATCTAAGATCTGTACAAAAATGTTGGGGAACACAAAATGTTAAAATGTTTGAATTAAATAACCAAAGTAAAGAAAATAATGGACTCTTTATTGTTTGACTTATGGCAAAACAACACAATAGAAATTAAAATGTTATAATGGAATGAACAATATTAGGCAGTAACACACTGAGCAACATGTTCGAGTAATGCGATTACAATATGAAATTCAGTAATTAACGCTACAGTTACTAATCCCAGCAATGCTCTGTTATTGTCTACTGTCAAACTACAGGTTAATCCTAGAGTCCTCTTGTTTAAAAGCTGTGTGCTTTGCAGTTGGAGGTTGGGACTTCTGGAGAGCTGACACTCAACTGCTGTAAGGAAGCAGTAGCTGGAACAACACTGGTGACACAGTACACTACATGTATTGTACACAGACTGCTGTACTGACTGTAGATTTGATTATCTCTGTGTGGGGCAGCTCTGTTTGGAGTAACGAACTGCTTGGTGCTACACAATAAAGGCAAAGTTTTTTGGACATTTTTGCTTTTAACTGACAGGAAAGTGGGGAGAGAGACTTGGGGAATGACATGCAGTACAGATTGCCACAAACGGGAATCGAACAGGTGATCACTGCATCGGGCGTTGCCACCATGGGACGTGCTCTTAACCACTCGGCGACTGAGCACCCCAATAAAAGCAAAGTTATGATAAACAATACGTAATAACAATACAATAGAATACAGTATGTTGAATACTAGCATCACACTAAATACATCAACTGTAAATTGAAAAAGATAGTAATTGAAATACGCATTCATTCTGTATGTATCTAATGAACTTTTCTATAAAAACACAAATTTACAAACTAGTATACTTTGTCATGATTACTTTCAGATGACACAACTGAGCAAAAAAAGAAAAGGTACAGACACAATCTCATTTGCACTGGTCAATACGATGCTGCAGTTTCATCTATTATCCTTCTATTTTAGAAATTCAGAGTGGACTAACAGCCTCAACCAGCAGAGTGACCACAGCTCTTATCATATCACATTCACGAGGAAAATGCACTCTGAGATGATTGTTCTGTTCTCAGGGGTATAGAGTGGAAGATTTACTGTAAAGGTATCAAATAATCTGTTTTAAACTCTAATGGCTGAGCATATTTACACAGGTAGATAACATGGAAAACAAACAGCAGGAACACATCATGGGTGTGGCATTAATCTAAGAAATTTAGTGTGGCACTAGTGCAATAATAACCAAAGCTCTGTTATCTACAGTGTGGCTGGTTGGACAGACTCTAATTCTGTGCAAGGGCATAGATATTACTCTGTGTTTGGTGTTTAGAGCTGTACAAAGAGAGATGTGGTCATTTGTACACAAAAGGCTCAGCTTACATGTGTAGCTATAACTCTGACACAGCACAATGGAACTGAATGATGAAGCTGAGAGAAACTGTTTCCTCAATGCACAGACTGTCTTGTTCATTTGCATAGAAGGCACTGAGGAGATGACATGACAAGGACAGGAGCTTTATTTGTCACATTTCACCTCCATTCTTCACTTATTTGTGCCATTTCTTATTCAGTTCTGCTGGAGCCTGTGTGATATGTGAATTCAAGCATTTTATGCACCGTCCAGACAGCTCTGTCAGAGGTCAAAGTTCACCTTTGTTCAAATTTGATCTTCTGGAATGGTGGTGGTAATGGTTATTCATCATATTTAGTATGTTGTCACTACTAGCCAATCAAACACTACTGTGTCTCTGCTAGAGCAGTCAAGCTTGATTTCTTGACCAAGCCAATTTGGTAGTTTTCCCAAATTAGATATATATATATATACATATACATTATATCCATTGATCCACTTATTAAAATAATCAAAAGGTTGTTTCATATAAGTACTCCATGTTATGAGTAACGTCATGTGAAGTCCATTGCAGACTGTTAGGCAGCTTCTTCTTGTTCGCTTGTGTACCATAGAAACTATTTTCTCTTGGGTATGTGTTTGCTTTTGTTTTGTTTACTTCAGTTTAATTCAGACCATTTCTCCCTCAGGCCTGTGTTTCTCTCCCTGCAGCAGAAAGTCATAGTCCTGGGGACCAATCTTAAAGACACTGGTCACTACATTTATCTTCCACAGTGTGTTGGCTCACCGTGCCTCTCAGATATGTTAGTGTGGAATATGAAGTTTAAAGCCCCACTACATGGTGCTACACTCACATCTTGTCACAGGATGTGTTAAGGTAACTGTGTGCCTGTGGTTACTGATCTGCAGAGTCTTATGTGTCTGGTAATGATGGTGGCTATTTTCCTGTCTCAGATGTGCCTGATGTTTCCTGCATGTGTAATTGTTGCACAATAGAAATACACATACAACATGTCAAGACACATGCTGAAATACACGTGTAGCAGCAGTGCTCGTAGACTGACCCCATGTGCATCGCCTGTGTTGTGTGTGTGTGAGTGTGTGGGAGGGTTTACTTTATTATATCCCCATTCAGAATGGAGACGGTAGAGGGTAATGACCTGCTCCACTTCCTGCCCTTTCATGATAACTATGACAAGGTGGTCAGTGTGCTAAGAGTGGGAGGGGCTGGTGCATCCTGCAGTCAGGGGCTCAGAGCTGTGTCATCAGTGTATATTATGAGTAAGATATGTCGTTAGATGGTACATCATTTGGACAAATGGAGATAAAACACTCTATCTAGCACCTGTGTTCAGGACAAGGCAGTTAGAGAAGAAGAAATGAATACAAGAACTTTGATCCACAGGATAAGGCTGCATGCTATAGTCTTTCAGGTCACAGGTGAGCAGAGGAAGTACATGGATATATGATCTGGCCTTGTCTAGATAACCATATAGTTTATCCAGGAGGATGAGAACCATAACAGTGCTCAAAGTGCAGAGCAGCTTGTTTAAAGAAGAAGTGCCGTTTTACAACCTGAACCTTATTTGTGGCATAAAATACAGTTGTTTACTCCCCCATATAACTTAGGTTTCATTACAAGTCCTTCGGATGATATTTAGATCCATTCGAGAGCCTACATCTATATATCCATCTATATGGATATACACAGATCTAAATATATAAGGACTCCTAATGGCACCAAAGTTATATGGGGGAGTAAAAAACTGTATTTTATGCCACAAATAAGGTTTAGGGGCCTCATTTATCACTGTGGATACACCTTTTTATTACACCCTTTTTCCCCTGTTTTGTGCATACACACTTTTCTCCGCTAGATTTGGGATCTATCAAACCAGTGTCCAAACATAAAAGTCCATCAGGGAAGATAATAACATTAATTGCTCTCAGGTATCACCAGATCTGAGCTGTGCTCTTGAATGCTGTGTGGAGGTCTTAAATGACGACTGGGGCCACTTTATGAGGCTCTAAAGGGGCTTAACAGTAATAAGTAAAAATGTGTGCTCAAACCTGGATAAAGGACTGGCAGCTGCCTTCTGTACATTCTGTATAATACATTTCTATAAAAGTAAAAACTAAGATTTCTTGCAACAGGTTTGAGATCAAAAGTGACCTGGCTGTGTTTCCTGTGCTGCTCTAAGGATAATAGATGAAATATCAGGTTCAAATATATCCCAACAATGATGAAAAGGTGTCATTGATGCTAAAAGGCAGATTAAGGCAGCTCCCCACGTTGCTTCTCATGGTGGTGGTGGTGTCCGGTCCAGGCTTTGTGCTCCTATACAAACACTGTGGAAATATTCAGGGCCTCTCTGAGTTGAACATTCAGTTATCCAATTGTAAGTTAGACTTTGTCACTGGTCTCCATGGAGTGCACAGTGGTCAGAAACGCACCTCTGAGAGCAGTCAAACATCCACCAATTAAACCAGAGACATCTGTCGGACCTTCAAGGTCTAACCCAGCTGTATGATCCATCTGCCCCTCAGCTTCAGAGAGAACATAACGCTGCAAACAGGAGCCAAGTGAACATAAGGCACAGCACACTATTACTGTCACTGAACAGCTCCACACAGACAAAAGCATATAAAGGAACCTATTCCTATAGCTAGCAGGTTATTCTTATGAAACAAGCATAGACGATGACTAAGGATAAAGTCTGTCTTCGTGCAGATCTGTACATATTACACTTGAGATACACTTTAAATCATGAGCTGTTCTGAAATGGTTCTAATTGTGAGGTTTAACAAAGGCAGATGACGCCACACAGTTTATACGATCCCTTCCTCCATTTAACTGAGTAATAAACAGCAATGTGCTGACGAACAGGACCTGATGTGACTCTGAAATTTACATATTTTAATGAGAATTATAAAACTGTGCATACTCATGGTTCTGCTTTATAAATCTCACTTATTGGAGGAATTAGCCACATGGGGATAAGCCTCATTTTCCTTCCAGAATGAACTATAAATGGATGAAGACACTTCCTGAATCAGTCAGTTCATTAAAAAACACTGCTTGTGCCTAAAGAGTCAGACGCAGGATTAAAAAAAAGTGCATCACTTCCCTTCAGTCAAACCATGGCAATTGAGGCTTAGACAGGCTCCAACACTGTCATTAGTAATATTACAACACTATGAGACAGAATGACTCACACTAAATAATATTGAAGGATGCTGAAGCACAAACACAATAATTTCTCTTTATGGGAGGTAAAAATTTTATTTTTGTATAAATAACAAAACATATGATAATAATGAAGCTCCATGAAGTTGGTTATTTTATTTAATGTGTAATGTATTTTGTATTTTCATTCCACTTTGGACACAGAAGAATGTGTGAGACGATGTGCTGAATGAGTTATAATTACATTCAGTGAACCCGACCTTTACTGTATATGAACACAAACACACACAATACACACAGGCCCAATATATTTGCACAACATTTTTCTTCACTTTAATCAAGAATCTTATTAATAATTGAGACAAAAGAATAGAAATTGAAGGGCAGCAGCATTCTCAACCGGTTAATGAAAAATAGTGGCAAGGTGCTCTTTGGATAATAAAAGAAGGAAATCACAAGATCACAATAGAAAAAAGGTGAATCTGATGCACTTTTCCAAGGTTTCAAATGCTTTTGATAGTTCATAGTAGAACAGATAAAATCAGCCAACATGTTTTGGCCACACACGGCCTTAAGCTAAGCGAAGGTTCAGTCAGGAAGAATCTATTTGAGCATTTTTTTTATTTTTTTTTAATTTTTTTTATTTCATCCAATCACAGTCAGACACCCGTCTTCCTTTCACCAATCAGTCATCAGCAGTCAAATTTAAAAGCGTCCTCTCTCTCTGCTCTCATCCAGCTGTCATTTCAGCCGAGAATTCGCTCAACCCACCTCCACCCCGTCACCTCCTTATTCAAGACACAGGCATCTCCATCCAAACCAGTTATCCAGAGGTTTCCACGACACACGCCATCATCCCGATACCACCACCGGTGTCTAGGCTCGGG
>OMNW01035838.1:49647-61065 GCA_900303245.1 Selene dorsalis
ATGCTAGCAGTCTATTATAGGTGACAAAAACATAATCATTAAAGGAGAAGTTCAGTTTTTTGCAACCTGGACCTTATTTCTAGCATAAAATACATTCACTCACCCGAACAACTTTGGTGTAGCTTGGAGTCCTTCAGGAGATATTTAGATCCACTCGTGATCTACGTATATCCATATAATGGGAGTTGCTGGGGCAACAATGCAGCGTCTAAATAAGACATTATCTGCTGTGAAACTCCTTCATTTCACCAATATGTTGTTATGAATCACCAGCACTATTCCCCCATGAGCTCGGAAGTCGTAGGCCATGTCACATGGCATTTTTATTACTATTTTCTGTCACACTGTTTCACCAATAAAAAACATCATGTCTGCTGAAAACTTTGAAAATGTTGCATTGAAGATAATTTATACAGTTTTTAAAGGTTGTAACTTCATTAATCCCACTTGGACATTGAACTAAAAGTCCCAGCAGGTTCATCACTTTTTCATTTTGAAGGTTTATTTTTTTCCTTAATTCTGAGAGAGATGAGTGGAGGAGAGAGAACATTAGTGTTGTCCTGATGTTAACTTTTAAGGTGTGTTTAGAACTATTCAAGAGCTACTCAATAAGTCTGGTATGTGAGTAAAGGCACTTTGTGAGCTTCCACCTGTGTGTATTTGCTTCCCAGGCAGGCCAGAGAAATTGTTCTGAAGTATGAGGGCCGACTGACCAGAACCAGAGGCTACCAGACTGCAGGAGCTGATGTACGTACACAACAACCATTTACTCTCACTTCCTTTTTATCTTTTGTTTGAGGAGGAACTATGCAAGACTTTTACCTTCATTAAACAGCTTCAGAGTGATTGTGATTGTGATCTTGTTAATGTTACCCACCTCAGTATCACCTCAGACATCACTCCATGGATTGCCTTCTTACCGGCTTTGTTGAGAACAAATGCACATGGCCGGGGGGTGGGGGAGGAGGGGGAGCTTCGTAGAGAAAAAGATCAGGTCTTAGCCCCGTCAGAGAGAGGTCAGAGGTCAGAGAGGAAACATCAGAGACTCAGCCACATGTTTGAGCAGGGCTGGACTGGCCATAGGGTGGGCCGTTGGTATATTTTGAGCGTGTGTGCAATTTTTATTCCCGTAATTGTTTAAAACCAGACGTGACCCGACGCACAGGTGCTGAAGCCCGGACATGGACGGAGAGAGGGAGACACCTGTCCCCGGCACCCCCCTCCCCCGCCAACAGAATCTCACTGGGCTGGTCTGGACCAAAAATGCCACTGCTGATTTTTTTCCCCAGTCCAGCCCTGTGTCTGAGCCCCAGTCAGACCCAGACTCGGATGAGGAGTCTGTTGAGAACCAGAGACCAGTTAGCATAGTTAGCATCTTTTATTTGTTTCTGCTGTCTGTGAGCTTGTAACTGGCAGTGGCTGACACAGTGTTAGTGGCTGTGCTCATGCTAATTCAGTCTGTTGTCATGCGACTTGCAAAGGTTCACAGCTGGTTGTAAAAAAAAACAAAACACAAAACAGAGTTTGTAGTCCACTATTAAAATTTTGTGTAATAAACTGATCTTGTAAAGTTGGAGAGACGCTGGAAGACAGAGAGCCTCCATCCTCCCTGTAACAAGATACAAGTCCTTTATCTAACCATCACAATTACTCTGTTTACTTAAGGTAAAAATGTAGCATAGTTAAGCTTAAAATCCTGCATAGTTCCTCTTTAACCTTCCATCACATGTGGTTACTGTGGTGACCTGATAAAGCTGAAAAGTAGAGCTCTATCAACTAAACTCTAAACATAGAGTTTGAGCCAGAGGATGATAACGAGTGTTTGATAAGCCAAGCTGGATGGCTTATGGTAATTATTTGGAGAAGGGTGCACCTTGGTGAAACTGCATTAAATTGCAGACATCAGGGGAAATGTTTTATACCAATAGATGTTTAATTTTGGTGTCGAGGTTTGACCACGTGAAGGCTAAGTTGTGCTTTGAGATGTTTGAGGGGACAGCTGTGAAAGGATAAATACAGAGGGAGTACAGCAGGGACAGGCTCATTTGGCAAGAGTCAGTGATGTGGAGCTGCATTAGCTGCTGGTATCAGAACAGTTTGAACACTGCCTGCTCAAGGTCATGCAGACCTACCTGGATGTTAAAACTGAGTTATCAGCAGCCTGAGCAGCTTTAAACAATGTCTTTATTCACAAGGATTCATGGTGTGATAAGTTCAGTGGTCAGGATAAAATCAAAGGGGAATTTGATAAAACAGCTCTGAGGAGAGGTGTCAATTAGTGAACACAAACCTCTCCACTCCCAGGAGACACTGTCTGTCGTTAGTGTCGTAAACCTGGTCTCATTAAATCTACTAACCAAGAGCTGCAGCTGGACACCGGACATCTTATTGCTTTAAACACAGTCCGAGGACAGTGGTCCCCTAAGAACAGTGACCAAGTGGTGAGTCATGGTGCGTTCCAGTTGTACTTGGAAACTGGAATTTCCGAGCTCCTAGTCAAAATTTTAATCAGGAACGCCCCCTGAAGTTGGGTCTCCAACCCAGCAGCCCCAACATTAGAATTCATGATGGCTGATCACGTCACGTAAACGGTGGTGAACACGCTGCAGTTTTACTGTTAATCCTAATTCTCTCGTAATTGTCTCACATTAAAGTCAGGCATGTGCTTAGCACTGTTCAACTCTTATCCCGGGACATTTCCCAACGCTGTTTGTATGTGTAAACACACCCTAGAGTGTTGTTATTACATGGTGTTGTACATCTTGGTTGGCTTGTTGGTGTTGTATATCTACAAGTATGAAATTATTGTATTTTCATTGTTTCATTAATTGTCAGTTTTTCCAACTTCCATGTTTTTCAACTGGAAAGCACTCAGTTTGGAGGCGACATTATTCCGAGCTCCAACTTCTGACTTCCAATGTAAATTGAACGCACCATCGAAATCACTTCCCCCAGATAGGAAAGAATATGTTCACACAGGCTGGTCTCAGACTCACAGCACACAGGGAGAGGCACTGGGTACAGAGAGGCAAGACAAGGCAATTTTATTTGTATATCCCATTTTTCCCGTTTAGTTTCAAAGGGCTTTACACGGCATCATGACAATATCCTGACCTCTGACCCTCACATAAACTGAGGAAAAACTCCCAACAAAAAAAATTGGAGAAACCTCAGGGTGAGCAACAGAGGAGGGATCCCTCAACCAGGACAGGCAGACGTGACACAGATGTTGTATACAGACCAGAAAACAGTTTACAACACAGAGTATGAGAAAACATGTAAATGGTTAACAAGAGCTGATGAAAGAAGCAAATCAGTGGGCAACTGCCCTACATATAGACATAGATTGTGGATGTGTTTTTATATGCAACAGTGCGAGGATCTAACAACAGAGAATCGTGGTTGTAACAACGGTGCTGCAGAAAAGTGAAATAACAAAGATGGCTCCGCTGTAGCTGACCTGAGATCCTGTCAGTGAAATATGTGCTCATACTGTACAGCTATAACTCTAATGAATCAGTCTGACTGTATGCTGAGAGGAGCTCTCTGTGTCGTCGCACTGCACTGCAGTAACACCACCAGGGCCAGAATAATAAAACATGGGAGATATCTTTTGTCCAGGCTGCTGAGTTCTGATTTCAACAAAGCTTTCCTCCTCGTGTGAGTTACACACACCCGCCAATCCACACACACACACACACAGAGAGGGAGCGAGAGAGCTGCGCAGCCACAGCAGAGCAGCATGAGTGGATTTATAGCCTGTTGTTATAGCTCAGTTTAATTAAAATGTTCAGGCTGCTCATGCACCATTAGAATAAATTGACTTTAATCAAGCCGTGTGATGATGATGTATTAATTCTGCTGTTTGGCTCTCAGTTAATTGAAAATCAGAACCATTGGATCAGATTATTTTGATTGATAATCGTCATCTCACTTCTGATTTTTATCTTTCATCACATCAGAAGGTGTGAAAAGCTTCAGTCACAATGTTTCGTGTGGATAACAGCAACAGAATTATTCGGTAAGAAATGTATACTTTTAACACAGAATGTTATAAAAATCTAACTAATGTTATCCACCCGTGACAGCTGTTGTGATCTGAGACCGAAGCCAGTACAACCCAGTATCACAAAAACTTCACACTGGTCTGTTGTGTTGGTCCGGTCTGAATTCTGCTCAGATCAGTTTAATGTCAGACTGTTTCACGGTTCCAAGACTTGTTTTAAGACAAAAACTTGACCTCCAGGCCATGTTAACAATCACTGCACTGACCAGTACAATAAAATGCACAAAAAACATGGCTCCTAATTTCTGGTTTAATAACATTATGGAGAAAAGGAGGGATGCTGGAGCCAGGTTTTTAATGTGTGTGTTTATCTGCTTTACACTAGCTCCCAGTCAAACTCTGTATTGATTAAAAAAATATGTAGTTTTGACTTTTAGAGCAATACATGGACCAGCCCCACAGTACACCTGTGATCTTTTAACCCCACGCTCTTCAAGTTGATCACTCAGGTGTTCAGGTCAAAATCTTCCCTCAGTGCCCATAACACTGCTTGTTTGTGGAACGCTTTACCAGTGTCTTTGCATCTGACTGGTTCTGTTGACTCTGAAGCTGAAGACACTGTTATTTAGACAAGCTTTTATGTAATTAGTTGATTGGATGGCTTGGTTATGTTATTTAAATGGTATGTTTTGTGTTCTTTTGAATGTGATGTATTTATATTGTGTTATTTGAATTGCCTTATTATGCACTTTAATTGTAAAGCACTTTGTGATTTTATCTGTGAAAAGTGCCACAGGTCGTTTTTATAATTCTCATTCTAATAATCCTCCAAAAGACAAACATTTTTCTGCTCAGCACTTGGATGCAGTAAAGTCACAGTTTACCCAGAATTCTTTGTGTCACAGTATGACAGTCAAGAATGAATCTTGTGCAGGAGATGAATTCAGACTCAGTCTATCTGAAGTCTGAACATCTCCGATCTCTAAACCACTGTCAAAATCAGACTTAGGCCAACGCCTCTATAACCTACTGCCTCATTTATCCACATGGCTCACAGCCTCTGAAACGTCCCCAGTGACAGAGCTGCTTTCACTTACTGTCCCATGGACTGTAAAGCAGCATCATTAAGACAGTTTACTTTAATGGGGGAAGTCTGCTGTGACTGGTTTTAGAGGAAGCAGGGGAATAATACTGCTTTAGACTGTGATTAGAAAAAAAACACATGACAATTTGTCTGGCCTCCCGGCAATGATCTGGGTTTCATGTATGGCCCCTCAGGAAAAATAACTGCCCACCCCAGGTTTAGAAGCAGAATTCTACATTTTGGGAAAAAACACACATTTACTTTCTGGGGGGGTGAGATAAAGGTCAGATTCACTTTTATTCAGCTTTCATCAGAATATGAAACTCAAAACAAGATGATTTCTGTCGTCATGGAGGCGTATGTTTATTGAAGGTGACAGGAAGTGTCTCCTCTTTAATCCCATTCCATTGCTCCCCTTGTAGCTGCTGAAGAAACTTTCCCGTGTGCTCTACAACATCATGGTTCTGTTCATCCCCTGGGAAGTGAGGATCAAGAAGATTGAAAGTGAGTTTCACAGAGTTCATTAAAATAAGCCATCACTGATAAAATACTGAGTTACATAGTAAATCCTGCCACCGTCATCATTAACAGGCTCCATTATATATTGTCTTAGTTATAAGAATATTGACGTTTTAGGGCAATAAATAAATAAATTTGAACCTTTTTGTGCCAGATCTTAATGCTGGCAGGTTTTACTTGGACTCGAGGATGAACTGATACACATCTGATGGTCAAATGTCACTGTCATTTTACAAAACACACTTTTGGATGTAACTTATAAATTCATACATTATTACGACACAAGTCAAATGTCTGCAAGGATTAAATGAATATGTGACATTTTATGTCCAAATGATTGAAGGTCAGCTTCACAGTGACATCGTAGTAAGACAGAGCTGATATTAGTTAGTATTGGTTGTGATATTTTTCTCTGTATTCTTGAGGTCACTTTGGGTCAGGCGTGGCCTCCTACTTTATCTTCCTGCGCTGGTTGTTTGGGATCAACATTGTCCTCACCATCATGACCGGAGCCTTCATTGTCCTGCCAGAGGTCAGCAAGTCTCTCACTCTTCATATTACACCAATGTTCATATACAGTGAATTCAGTAAGTGGGAGGGGAACTGAATATATCTAATATGAAAATATATATACATATAAGTCTGTGTGTGCATGTGTGTGATTATGGACAAATTGTAAGTTATAGATCACAAACACAGCTCAAATTCAATTTCAACTGATTTATCTTAAATTATGATTTTTTATTTTCATTTCTCCAAGGGTGTAAAACATTCACATTCACATTCACATTTCCATTCACATTCACATTTCCATTCAGTCCATACTCAGAGGATCCCTTACAGTCAGGTGATCCTCAGCTACTTCAGCTCAGGCAGTTACACTACAACATATAGCCAAGAACAAAAGGCAGAGGAGGATGTTGGTGGATTTATGTTTGTCACTGACATGCAGACACAGGCAATTTCCCCAGGCATGACATCCCATCATTCCCATCTATTTCTCCCCCCTCATCTTGTTGGGACTAACCTTCCGCTGTCTCCTTTCATGCATCCAACCTTTGTCTCACCTCTGCTTATTGAGTAATGGCATCCAGCATCAAAGATCACGGATGCTGTGTGACCACTTGTCTGACCGAGGATGAAACAGAGTCAGTTCCCTCCAGATATGAATCTTTTTTTTTTTTGTATTACTTTCTTTTGCTTTATTTCCACATAGTCAGGTCTAGAACGAGCATGAATAGAGGTGTGGATTCAGGTTATCATTATAGCTATTTTTCCATTAGATCACATCACAAAAAACAAACAAACAAAAAAACAACACTGCCCCCTAATAGTCATATCCATTGTTAATCCTGAGACCATTGTGGTGTTGCTGCAGACCAACAAAATGTTCCAGCTTAGCTCCACTAACTGCCATACCACTGTATTTCAGTATGAAGGCACATTCTCAAAAATGATACTAACATTAAAACTGTTTCTGCAGCATGAGAAAGTTTAGAGCAACAGAAACAGAGGGTCATCTCCAGACAGGGACAGGCCACCACAAACAAAAACTGTACCCTAGAAACAGGACAGCCCTCAATAAAGCTTACCTGAGAAATGAATCTGCTGGATGTAACAGTTGAGCAGCATTGGATAAACCTATGATCTCATCTAGCTGAAGTGTGAAGCATTCACTGGCTCTGCTCTCACCTGCCCCAAAGGTTTGACAGATGAAATAATCGGAGTGGTGCAGCGTTGAGTCTGCAGCATCCTCACCAAGCAATTTTCTGACTATGTCTTCAGTGGCTGGTTACAATCAAATCCTCTTTATGTTTGAAAAAGGTCTTTTTTTTCTTTTTTTTCAGTTTTTCTGCCTCTGTTGGGTGTTTTTATGTCAAGTGATACTGAAGTTCACTTAGTTTTAAATACTCATTTGAGAGAATCTGAGAGGATGTATTTCTGTCTCTCATTGCCATTTGTATCTGTGGTGGTAAAGTCATAATAAAAGGAAACTGCCTCTTGTGAGTTTTAGTCGGCCAGCAGTCGAATTGGTGTGTTCAATAATGTATCCATTTCAATAGCGCTGCATGCTGGCGAGCATGAACATAACAAATGATGTCTTCCTTCCAATTTACTGAAGACCACCTAGTGACCCCTGGACGCCCCTCGGGGGGGCCTGTGTCCCCCGCTTTTGAAATCACTGTACTATGAAATCCCTTTACATTTCGATGTACTGTTGCCATTACTGTATAATAATACATCTAATAGCTCTGTGTGTTTATGTGTACTAGCTGCTAGCTGGAGCTCCGTTTGGAACAACGAGGAGCAAGACCATCCCCAAAGAGCATCTGGCCTCAGCCCAGGACCTGGACACCATCTGGTCTCTTGGGGCAAGCCTCTCTTTGCTTTTATTGTTCCATCAATAGCACATGACTCACAGACACAATGCACCATTATTCAAGCATTGCCTTATTATCTGCTGACCTCGAGTCTTTCCTCACATTACGTAAATTTAGTCAAAATATTACCCTGGGTCTATTAAGGTAATCATTATCATCATTATTATTATTTATTTTTTATTTTTCATGTGCTGGTCACCTCAGTGTTTGTTGTGATCATGTGTTGTCTGTGTTTGATCTCCACAGGGCTACCTGCAGTACTCTGTGTTATTCTATGGTTACTACGGCCGGGTGAGGAAAATTGGCAGCGCCGGGTACCGTTTGCCTCTGGCCTACTTCCTGGTTGGGATGGCTGTCTTTGCCTACAGTTTCATCATACTGTTAAGAAAGTAAGCATCATGCTTTTTACTCACACTGATGGAACAGTAGATAATTAGATGATGTAATCCCATGATGTAATGCTTGAGCATGTCATTTAAAGCAGCAAAATGAAGGAATCACGTCAATTTTTGATACATTTTACATTCCTAATCAGGTTTATCTCCATTACACGGAGTTGCTTTATTTGCATTATTTTATTTTCATTAGACTGGTTTGCAGCAGCAACCAGTCTAATGAAAACCCTGCATCATGATGTCTCTGGAATTTAAAGCCTGTACTGCATTATCATCCCTCTTTTACCTATAAAATTATAATACAGAGACAACACAGTATTGAGGACACATTGCAGGAAAAAAAGGAAAAGAAAAAGACATTTTCAGAATAAAGCCATAACATTAAAAGCATAAACTCACAATATAAAAACAACCAAGTAATATTATAAGCAGTTGTACTATTATAAATTTATTTACTGCTGCACTGTCTTAAGTCTATAATCCGGACAATGCAGCAGTAAAAAAAAATCAGCAGACCTTTCTTTAGTAAAATTCTGTAGCTCTGGGCTCTGAGTGAAAAACTTAAGCCACCAAACTGACATGACATGACTGATAATAACAAATGAAGAAAATGTCCCATGAGAAGCTGGAGAACCCTTTAATTTATTTAATCGCTGCAAATGCCTCAACTTTTTCCCCTTATATAAGGAAGACTTTTAGTAAGTCTTTAACCTGAGGAGAGTGAAGTACCACGCTTCAATATAAAACAGTGTTTTTGTGCAACCGGCTCTTCTCTCAAGGGGGCATAAATATCCACAAACTTCCACAAATCCACAAAGTTCTGTGGAATCGCTTAGTGACTAACCTCACTGACATCCTTAAAATGATATAATAACATATTTAATGTTTGTGTTTGACATATTTAATGATTCTGTTGCAGAATGGCCAAGAACTCCCGCCTGAGTCTGGCCAGCGCCTCTGATGAGAACTTCACGTTTTGCTGGAGGGTTTTCTGTGCCTGGGATTACCTGATAGGAAACCCAGAGGCTGCAGAGAGCAAGGGAGCCGCCATCGTCAACAACATCAGGGTCAGAGACACAGAAACTTCATATCCAGTTACTTACAGCTCTTCCATTTCTGTATTCATGTATCTTCAGCACTTTTTATGCACAGAATGATATAGATCAGAAATTGTGGCTTTTGTTTCCCCTAACGCATGATAACAAGTGTTTGTCTGCACAGGAAGCCATTGTTGAAGAGCAAGAGAAGAAGAAGGATACCAGTTTGTAGGTGTATCTCTTATGTGTATTTCCTGTGTTTGGGTGTTTTCTGCAGTTTTTCTGCACATTATTGATTGATCAACTATTATCATACTATTCCGTATACATAAACCACTTAATAATATAATTTCTGCTGCCAACATGAGCCCCACAGATGCTACATTAGGTCATTAGTAAAGCTACAGCTGTGACACAAGGCCTTCATGTGCTGCCATTGTACACATCAGTCAGCAGAAACAACCGAACGCTGACCATAATCATCTGTGCTTGTTTTCACGTCCAGCTGATTTACAACTCCCTGCATGTGGAATCTCTGCAGTTTTAACACAGTGATGAGAATCCTGACCTGAGTTAGAGAAGCTGACAGTAAATCACTTCATGGAGATGAGTGGAGTGACAAAAGATATTAATGCCTTGTATCCTCCTCCATACTGCCTGAATGTTGTCTCTGACATACGATATGTGTGTGTGTGTGTGTGTGTGTGTGTGTGTGTGTGTGTTTCTGTCTGTCAAACATTCACTTCAACTCAAAGTGATTGTAGCTCCAAATACTGCAAACCTCTGAAGATGAATTTTGCGTTGTCTGTCTGATTGGTGTATTTCTATGTGCATCTTCAGGGCAGTTCTGATCAGTCTGCGTATCTTAGCCAACATCCTGGTGCTGCTGTCTCTGGCCGGCAGCATCTACATCATCTACTTTGTGGTGGACCGTTCTCAGAAACTGGAGCAGGAGAAGCCAGAGCTGACGCTATGGGAGAAGAACGAGGTAGCGGAGCAGAACAGACATCAGCGTCCTCATCGTTCCTCATCATCATTAGCTTGATTAGATTATCCAACATACAATCCAGCTCCAAGGAGAGCCGAGGCCTTAAAGTGATCCATTGGAAGGAGCAGTCATTGGTCAGTGGTCAGTGACGTCACTTTACTTCAGTGAACCTGCTGTTCAGGCGACCTGAGGAGCAGCTCAGTGTCCAGCTCTGGATCCAAATATTGATCACAAGTCATGTATTTCAGCCATTATGGAAAAATGACTAACTTCTACTATTTTTCTAATTTGCCTCAATCTAATTCAAATATTACATGTTATTGCACTTTATTTGTTAAAGGAGAAGTTCCGTTTTTTGCAACCTGGACCTTATTTCTAGCATAAAATACGTTCATTTACTCACCTGAACAACTTTGGTGTAACTTGGAGTCCTTCAGAAGATATTTAGATCCACTCGTGATCTACGTATATCCATATAACGGGAGTTGCTGGGGCAACGATGCAGCGTCTAAATAACGCAAGGCAAGGCAAGGCAAGGCAATTTTATTTGTATAGTCCATTTTTACAAACAGTTCGTCTCAAAGGGCTTTACACAGCATCATGACAACATCCTCTGCCCTTAGACCCTCACATCGACTGAGGAAAAACTCCCAAGAAATAAAACAGGAGAAACCTCAGGGTGAGCAACAGAGGAGGGATCCCTCACCCAGGACAGGCAGACGTGCAATAGATGTTGTATACAGACAAGAGGACAGTTTACAACACAGAGTATGGGAAGCATTGAAATGGAATCAGTCGGTTAACAAAAAAACGAAAAATGAAGGACGCAGGGAGAGAAGGCCAGCGTAGTGGGAGTACTGCATGGTAAACTGGGTCACAAGCAGGGAGGGCAGGCTGGATCAACAGCAGGAGAAAGGAGGTGATGCAGGAGGCGGTTGGTGCAGAGGGATGGAGCTCTGGAGAGATCTGTGGAAACACAAGGCCAAACTACAAGGTGCAACAAATAAT
>OMNW01035840.1:0-17701 GCA_900303245.1 Selene dorsalis
AAAAAACATGCAAAATGACTGCAAAGAGACACAAAAGATCCACAAAGACACTCAAACAAGCAGTAGGGCCGCAACGAGCAAATGAGGCCGTACAGAGGCACAACACTACTACAGACACACAAACTGACCAGAAAAACACAAGACTAGTTCAGAGAAACAAAGCAACTGCAAATGGACACAGAAAACTACAAACATACAAAGCCACAAAAAAGCAACTGCAAAAGAGACATAACATTAAAGCACAGGGCCCCAAAGGAACAACTAAGATGTAAAACGACCATGAATAACTATTTTGTATCTTCTCCAGTCTTGCAGCTATATATGTGGGGTGGGAAGCAACTATGAATTTAGCACCCAACAACAACAACAAAAAACATAACCCAATCATTTCAAGTGAAATTAAGTCTTGACTTCTACCACAGTCTCTTGGTTCAGGTCAGAACCGTGGGAGAATCATTCTGGTAAATTAATCTTGTCTTTCCAATATGTGGTTGACTCACTCAGTCCCTGCACCATCAGCTTGACAAAGTGCTGAGGGACAGCTAACGAACCAGATGCCCTTACATGCACCTGAAAGGAGCATGCGGGAAAAAAAAAAAAAAAAAAGAGAGATACTGCTGGGTTCATTTCCCTGTTCACTCAGATAACAGAATTTTTTGAACCTGTGAGTTGCTGCACAGATAATCGTTCCACCTATGCTTTTTATCTGTCTCATATCTGTGGCCTGCAAACTCATATCCATGCAGAGTGATACTGTGGCGGCAAAAACCATCAGGAATTAAAAGCTTTTGGCAAATTTTTGACAATGAGGGGCTTCTTCTGCACCACATCATTCTCAGTGCTCTGTCTAGCCACTCTAACTCAGAAGCTGCATATTCACAGAGCATTACTGAACCTGTTTTTGTTTCTATGTGGGGTTTTTTCAGACATATGTCCTTCATTTTTTTATTTTTTTATTTAATAATTTAAAAGTCATGGAACACATCAACCTTAATGAAGTTTCTAAGACACCCCCAGACTTTCCCACCTCTCTCATCTCCCATGCACACCTGCCACTCATTAAGTCCTAGAAAACATATGTCTGCTGCCATTTTTCCACAATGTCAGTGCTGCTGTAATGCTGCCAAACAGCAAAGCTATTAACTGACCATGTTATGAACTGAAGTCCCACATAAATCAACCTGTTCCAACTCTGTGTCTGCCTTTGGCTCCCCTTCCTTGTTGTCCAGTAACTTGCACTTTTACAGTCAGACAGTCAGATTGTCAATAACTACAGTTTACGGTCTGATTGGAAAAAAAAATGTTAATTCTAAAAATGCTAATTCTGCCACACCTTCTAGTTACAGTTGCTGTAAACTGGTAGAATCACCATTAAGTGTTACCTCATATTAGACATTAATTGGTAAAACAAAGCAGAAAAAGTTGCAGTAAACTCACACCCAAAAGAGAGGCCAAAAGGCCAACACAGGAACAGGCAGGAACCCACAGGTGGAACACGTGTAACAGATCCAGGCAAACATCAGTAACCATCGCAGACGAACCACCAGAGGACACTGGGAAAAAAAAAAACAGGGGTAAAATGCGAATGGGAGAAACGAGACCCAGGTGGAGCAATCACACACAGGTGAGACACAGGGGTATTTTCAAAATAAAACAGGATGTTAACTGGAAACACAAAAATATCCATTACCAATAAAGTCTTCATTTGTATAACATTGCAGGTGCTTGTTATTTATATCCAGCTGATGTGTGGGTTTCACATGGGATCACATGGGCCTCGCATGTAATCTTTCACATGGGCTATGGGTTTCACATGAGGATTTACAGTGGTTTCACATATTATACCATCAATGTGTTTTCAAAACCACGATTCCCATGTGCCGGCACATGTATCCCACACCTTTTCACATGGGATTTTAACACGTTTTATATGTTAGATTACACATGTTATCGCATGTAGCCACATGAGCTTTTGCAGTTGAAATTCATGCAGTTTCTCTGTAAAGGCTGCAGAGATTAGAAACTGTAAATTTGGTTGGTTGAGCAGTGATGACTGGGATTCATTGCCCTTTTTTTCTCTTTACAGTCAGAGTCGGTCTCGACAGGAAACAAAGCACGTCTCCTTAATGTCCACTCAAATGTGTTGAACGCATGTCATATCTGTAAAGCTGATTTGTCTTAAACATTTAAAACCCCCAAAAAATCTTAGTCACAAAGCATCAATTATTTTTTGTCTGATATCACTAATTTCTTCCTTTCCCACCTTACGAAACTCTGCTATCTTTTGCTGAGGGCCTAGCTGACTATCTGAACTTTTATCCAATAGCTGCTCCTTATTCTAATTCTACGTTGGAGCCAGCGTTCAGCAGTCAACGTTCCACCGTCACCCAAAGGGAATCTAGATGATCAGCCCCACTGAAAAACTTCTGAATCTGTATCTGTCCCAGCTTTCAGTCATGGCTTTGGACTTCCTTGGGCAGTCACCCCCGTTGCCAAGGACAATGGCGCCCAAGTATCATCTCCTGCTTGACGTTTTAAGCATGTAAAAAACCACCTCCTCATCCTGCCAAGCAAATAAAGTTCACCGGCCCTCCATCTGACCAGTCACTTCTCCTGTTGTAAAATCCACCACCTCGCCAACACTATATCCAACATGGATACACACCTCTGAGCACTGGGAAAATCTCTTATCTTCCTTGTCAGATCAGCCCCACGGATCTTCTTGCTGCCTCAACCAGACACTCTAGCCAAGCACTTCCTGAGTATAATCTTGCCAGGCCCTTCCTGCTTCCAGCCCCCAGGCCAGCAAAACTCCACCGTCCTCTCTTTCTCTGCAATAGTCCTGCATTACACGCAAATCTGCTACTGGTTAGCTAAAGCTACAAATTCAGCCAATAACTGGACTAGAAATGGGCTAACAGCGTCAACTTTCAAAAGCTATGACACAGCCTGGAGTCTGCGTCTGACTTTGAGGCACTACTGCTACAATCTGTGCCTTGGTTTCATTTCGTCACCTCAAGCCAACATTAGATCCACAGTCTGGTGGCAGGAATTCAATTTCACGATAGATGTTTTGATCCCGTGTTCTCCGGTCTGCTCGGCAATCCAACAATAAACTTATTTAAAAGCCCAGTTTACAGGACTCCAGGTCGCCCATTTCCCTCTCCATCCTGCAGCAGATGGTAAGAGTCAGTAGTCAGGGTCTGTGCTCACCTTTCATCGACTCTCTTTTTGATGCTCTGGCTTTTTACGAGTTTCTGTCCGTCTTCCCCTTCTTTTATGCTTCCTCGTCACACTCTCTGATCTAACCTTTGACCTTGATTGCTATCATTTATGCTTCCTCGTCACACTCTCTTATTTAACCTTTGACCTTGATTGCCATCATCTCTTTTCAAAGATACCAAAGGGGGGGGCACTCTTCAATCATAATTGCGCACATTAATTCTTAGCTTTGTCTGTAATGTAAGTGCATGCTAGAATCTGACAGCTGAGACCTATCATCACTGCTCCCTCTCCTCTTTCATCTACCTTCTTTTAAAACCCATGTCAAGACACCTGCTTTTGTTTCCATCTCACTGCCCTGCGTACGACGTGCAATCTCCCTTCACACGAACACTCCATCTCATCTTTGTCTTGCCACCTCAGCAGCGATCCTCTGCAGTTTATTCATATATCCAACTGTACAAGTCTACTACAAGTCAACTATCTCTGAATCCACAAGGTAACAAACCTGAATCCAGTGACTAAAATTAGTGGCGTTAATTCATGGTTACTGGCCTTTATTCTTTCTCACAAAACCACACAATTATTCCTGCCTTTGTACCACATTTAAAAATAGCTATTCCATTGATCTGTGAGACTAAATTAAAATATATACAGGCCAAAAAGAGTCCATTTACTCCTGTATGTGGGTTTTCCTTCCACCCCATGAGAATATAGATCACCTCACCTATATTGTGTCTCTCTGCTGTCAGTATTGTCTATACTGCTTGGTCCTCCAACAGCCCACCACCACCACCGGCTGCCCTGTCCCTATATATCATCTTAATGGATGGGGTCAACTGCATTCATGTCAGTGTCTATATCGATTGTGCATTGTTTAGATTGCAAGTCTTTTGTTGGTGCATTAATGCAGGTCTTGCTGCATTACTGCCACCATTAGTGTATCAGTGGCCATAGTTTCAAGCCACTATTAGGGATACGCATCACGTTTCCGACTCGCACATGTCCGTGTGAACATCAGCAAGATTAAATTTATGTATCAAATGTATAACTATATATACTATCACATCTTTTTTTCTTTTTTTTTTATAAATTGTTTTATGTAAGCAGTGTTTACTAAAACAGTCTCAGTTGGTGTCGGTTCAGCTTTTAGAACTGCTTGGCATTCTCATGTATTTGCATGCTGATTTATTTAAGTTATTCAGATACAGTTGCAGTGAAGCATTTTATCATGTATGTGTGAAAACGGAGGAAAAAAACAGAGGAAAAAGCTGGCTGGTTTGCTTCTTGTTGGTGCGTCACTGCAGGGGGGAGGGAGGACTCTTGCTGTCTGGTCCACACACTCCCCACTTCACTTTTGATGCTTTGCACCCAAATAGGAGTGGGCAAGAGGAAACCAAATCCTCGTATCCATTAAAGCTGGGACGCTGAGGGGCCTGCAACCACTTCAGAGGAACAATTCTGCTAAGATAGATGACTCCAGGACAACCCACTGGGTCAAATTTGCTCTGAGTATTACAGATTCCAAATGACCACCCTGCCAAACACAGTTATCTCTCTTAACATATGGTTTCCCATATTAGAAGGAGATTAGCAGCCGCCTTGTATCATCGTTGTCAGAGCATGCAAGGGTGAGAGAATGCAAAATGTATTACAAGGAATATCATTTGAAAATATTTGCAAGTTCCCTTTGAAGGTCAAGTTGATTTTTCCCCTTTTTCTGTTGGCAGGTCAAAATGCAGAGTGTTGTGCCGGCTAATGCTGGAGAATTTGGATCTGTGATTACCTTCAGGCGTCTAGAAAAAGTCTCAAGTGTGAAAATCTGGAAACTGCACCATGGAGCAAAAAAAAAAAAAACCCTGACCGTTCGTACCATTATTGAGTGGCAACGTGACCCATTTTTAGAAACTATATTTTTGCCTTGATGTCACACCATAGAGGCACATGAGAAACCATTAGTGCCCTTCTGGTCAGAGTAAGTGCTCTCTGCTGTGACCTGAAGGGGAAACGAACAATAATGTCATCTCCACACATGGCGGAGGAGTCACGCATTCATTTAAACCTCAATTCCTTCACACGAGTCATGAGTAATTACAGATTATGGCAACAACAAATCTGTTGAGGGATAAAGTGGTTGGCACACAAATGTATGTTGTGTGAATCATGTATGTTGGGTGGTATGGTAGAGGGATAACACGAGGTTAGTGAAATGTTCAAGTGATAAATTGTTCAGTGTGTGGGAAAAGTAATTAACCCTTAATTTACTTAATCTAATTTTTGCAAATTGCTATCTATGCTAACTGCTCTGATGGACAGGGCACAAGGCCTGATCCAGATTTTCTCAGCGAGGTAATAGTGATATAGTAGATGTGCCTCCAGCCCTTTTTCACAGTTTACTTTCTATGAGTGGAAATCCTAATATAATATAATGTTAAAAAAAATAAATAATAAAAATCTGCTATTATTTAAATATTAATCACTGCAAAATATTTACATACGCTAATATGTGCCTGCAGGGAACTTTAAAGGAAACAAACAAGTGTATCAAACAAAGTGAACTTATTGTGAACAAAACTTTGTACAGATTATTACTTTGGAAAAAATTATCATTGTTAAGTGTTTTTGTAACTTTGAAGGTGAACTTAAGGCTATTTTAGATTATAAACAGCAAGGAAATGTAGAAAAAAATCTCTTTTGTATGAATTTTAGGTAAATATGTTTTACATTCTAAATGAAAATATTCTCAGGTCTGTTGCACATAAAGTTTTTCTAAGTGCAGGGCAAGAAAAATGCAGAAGTTCTGGCCCAGGGTAAAACCAGTCATTTATCCTACAAGACCAACGGCCAATGAGGAGGAAGTATTTTTCAGAATAACAACCTCAGGTCACTGACATGACACATTTTTATTGAAAATCAATGCACTAAAAGGCACAAATATCTTCAGTTTCCTGGCCATAATAAAGCTGCACTGCTGAAACTGGCACACTTGGTCCTGAGATGTCGCCACTGTTATCAGACCAGCTGGCAGACGGTCCACACCGCTCACTCAATGCGTTGAAAGGTGTATGGCATTTTGATAAGAGTTGTGAGTTTACCTGCATTACCATGCTTCTTGCTCCATGTTATGACGGCCTGTATTACTCTTTGGGGTGTTGTGTCTGCCCTCCAGGCGGTTTCACTGTTATCTGGGCTCAGCCAGGCTCGCATAGGAGAGCTCTAAATGAGCAGTGAGAAATGCGATAGCTCATGTGTGGCCATATACTACCTTTTTTACCCTCATGAATAAAACATGAGGGAGCATTTTATGCAAGAAGGTCTATCCAATTACCTGTGTCTGTATCTGTGTTTATCACTGTTCCTGTTTCTTGCCAACAAATAGAAATTTCAAAATTGTTTTGGCATCAAACTTCCATTTTATCCTATAATGGCACTCTCTGGCTTAATGAGAGGCTGGATTGTGCAGGGGAAAACTCCTTTTATTTCTTTCCTTCTCTTCACTAGGCGTTCCTCCTTTTGCTCCATGCACTTCTTCAAGAGATAAACAGCTTACCTTTGGCATGACCCATTCCACTTTAATAAGCGCTAAGTACTCCACTGTCCCACTTTTCAAAGCCGTTAATTTGATAAGTGAGGGGATCTCTCACTTAGCAATCATATTCTGGACAATTAAACCCATATCTGAAGAATAGGGCCTGTCTGGGGGCCTTTTTAGTGCCAATTATGTGGAACCATTTGACTCAATGTCTAATATTCTGTTGAAACGAGCCATTGTTGTTGCAGTGCCACCGCCAATACGTAGACACAGTATTTAAACTTCAGTTCATTTTCATTTAAAAAGTGAGTAGCAGGCTTTCCTCCTTCACTGATGTGTGGTCCTCTCCAAAAAAAAAATTGATTCATTGTAATTTACATTATTTTAAAAGGAATTCAGGGTTTTGAATGGTCTGGATCTTCATTGTGTATTGGTGGATGTCATTATTATTGGTTAATGTGTGCTATCTGGGGAAGCGCTAACATCAGCAAAACACAGCTGGTAAGGCAAGGACCACAGACAAGCTATGATCCACTTTCATGGAGGTTGATATTTAGTTATAATTAAATATATTTGCATACTTTAAGGTGGTCACCTCTGACAAGGTGGACGTGTTTGCACAGCCAATAGAAACACAGCATTTAGATTAGCAAGTTAGTTTGTTAACTGCATTAGCACATTACTAAACTATAAGACTACAAACTGTGTTTGTAGCCTGTTCTTGATACAGTACTATGTATGTGCATATAGATTCAATGTACTGTGTATGAGCAACTCTGACAAAAACACATTAATTAGTTGAAAAGAAAAGAAAAATGTAAATGAATGAGAGTTTTATCTTAGCATATCTTTATTTAAGAGCTCATATTCTTGTTAGATGACTTAATGGGTCCAAAAGTTTGGCTCCACAAGTACATATTAATAAATGTGAGTGAGTGCTGTGAGTTCATAACCTTAGAATTAGAAAACTTAACAACTGTTGATTAAAAAATTTCAGAATCAACATTTTGACACCTGGCAGGCAGCAACATTTGGTTAAAAACATTTCCCTAATTACGTTGATTCAAAACATAATACAGGAGTCATCAGGTTTTTCTTCGCTTCAAAATTCTCTTCAGAAAGTGATTATGATGCACCACACGATGAGAACCAAGTCACAAAAATACTCATCTAGGATGCGTCAATAAGATTTTCTCCAACAATACATTTGTTTTCTGCTAAAATATCCAACCTCTACATGTCTGTGGTCATGTTTAGGCTTGCACAGCACATGGTCAACGATGCTCGGGACAAAACAATATGTTTATTCACATTAAACCAAATCACCATCATTCCCGAGTCTTAATTAAAGTGCTCTACAGTCCAGCCACTGTCACAGTCCCTACACTGCTACCACAGCACAACTGGAAATCCAATTTAATAGTGTATATGGACATAACTTCTACAAGACAAGAGTTGGAACCAAGGCCATTTGGATCCAATACACTGAATGTAATTTGGACCCAGTCTAATTAAATAGGGGGCTCAACTAGTAGCACTGTAGCTCCGCTATTGCATCTTCACAAGATTAAAAACTAACAGAATTTCCCATTAATGTCATTAAATAAATGTAGCTTAGCAGCAGGTAGCCTTCTGGGTACAATGACCTGACTGACCTAAGCTCAAACACACCACTAACACTCTCTCCTCCTCCGCCCCCGGCATGACAAATGAACAAGTACGAGGCTGCAGAACAACTGGACAACCAACAGCAGCAGAGCCGACACAGTGCACAGAGATCAGTCAAACGTCATGCCCCTCTGACAGCCAGGTCAGCCGGCTCACCAGCTCTCATGTATGCTAATAGTGATGAATGCTTCCCCCCTGCATTGATATACAGCTTCAGGTCCACAAACAGAAACTATACTGAGACTGGTCTCGTTTCTTTCATATTTTTTAAGTGACTTTGATGGAAGTGAGTGAGTCACTTGTGTGATCACAGCTCAGTGGGAGAAAATACTCTTCAGGCATGTCACTGACAGATTTAATTAAGCAAGCTTTAGTCACTCACTGACTCCGATTTCTATTCAAAAGATGAACAGCATGTTGTGATTATGAACAGCCCCTAGAAGATGATTTTGTTTTTTAAAGACTTCAATATTTATTTGGAAGTTTGTGTTTCATGATAAATCAAAAAAAAAGGAGCAAAGTATTTTTATTCTTAGCGCAGTTGTGTCTGCATTTTTCATCTTGTTTTCTATCCCTTCATTTGATGTCTGAATTGAAAAAAAACATCCTCAGTCAAACTTTGGCGATTTAAAAAAGTGCAGGTGGAGGGAAGTGATTTAAAACTGCAACAGATTTGTAATAGTTGCAGAAACAGGACGGCACATATTGCGGTTTGTCTCTGTCTGGATGTTCCATCCGTGCAACAAGCCACCTTGTTTTGGTAGACAAGATTAGATCATGATTCACTTCATGGAATCAATTTCACAGTGTATTACAACAGCATCCCCCTGCAAGATCGGGCTGAATGTCATTTTGGGGGAAAGATTTGTCTCGCTCAAGAGTGCACAAGCATTTCCTGCGTACTGTACCTGCACTCTTCAGTTTATCATATTTGCCCTTGGAAAATCTTTATTAGCGTGAAAGGCTTGTATTAGGTCTCTCGGGAGAGCGGGCTGGCATTGATGCAGATGACAGCAGCAGTCTCTTTGACACTCTGTAGTGTTGACAGACGTGGAAATAGTAAAGATCTGGCAGGAAGCACTGCAGAACTCACTGCTCGAGCTGCACCAGCTATAAATATTTTAGGGAATAACAATCATGGCTGTTTATTCTTCCCGAAGTTATCAGTAAGTATGACTGACTTGTTTTGAAAATGCCTGTTGTTTTGACAGATTTCGGGGCTGACAGTGACTGCTCCCTGTCTGTGTGCCGTGTGCACGCCGACGCCGTGTCTGCCACCTGCGTGGAAACAGAGTCGACAGGCTGCGAAAGGCTGAAGCAGCAGTGACACCACTGCTACATGGCTTTCTTCAAAATGTCTTACTTTTCATGAATCTGCACATATTTCTTTATGTCCTTGTATCTATCAGAGGTGGATAAATATAGAGCCAATCAACAGCCATCCCCCACAGGATGAAGCCTGCTGACTTCTCCACAAGCAAAATCAGCAGGTTAAACTTTTCACATTAATATTTTAACATCTACTTGTTAAAATGGTAAGAAATGCTCATCTACCTCTTCTTAGGGCTGAACAATTAATCAACATTGCAAAGGGGGTCACAACCTCCCATAAATATAGCACTGAGGAGTCACAGAGAAGCCATGGCCTGCAAATCATATTCTCCAGACACATTCTCAAGGGAACACGCCGGTACAAGCCCTGACAAAAATCACCTCATCTGTTTTGTATTGTCTTCAAGTAAAAGAGAAATTGTGATTAAACACAATCATGACATGTGACAAAGTAATACCAATCTGGTTTTCTGTTTTCCCTCACCGTTCATCTAATGTCATCATTAAATGTTTAATTTCTTCTACACTTTCGATTACAACCAGAGACTCTGCACTGCCCAGCTCCGCTTAACAGATGTTAGCATGCTAACCTGATATTTAGCTCAAGAGACTTCCAAATGTAGCCTGACGTGCTAATTTATGACATTTATGTCTACAATTAGTGGTGAAATTGAGTTGTGTTGTGCATGACAATTTTTTATGTTTGATGAAATGAACAAAAATATCATCAATAAACGTATCAATAATTCTTGCTCAAATTTATGCCTTGTAAATTCATGCACTCATTCATTAATCTCTTTATTTTTCTTTTTTTTATAGATTGGAGTTTGCCAAAGCTGCTCTGACCATTAATAGTTTAGCACACTTCTTTTCCTACAGATCGGTAATTGGAAGCTAAGCCAAACAAACAAGCATTGATTTTAGAAGAGTTTTCATTTCAGAGTATTGATTACTCTCAGTGTCATGACCAATAACGCTAATTAGTGTTGGATTTTAACATCACAGTCTCTGATCTGTTTCAAGATGGACACGCTTAAAAATAAATTAAAAAACAATGTTTTGTTGTCTTGGAGATGGGGATTATAGAGTGAACATTTTATCATTTTGTTGTTACTCGAACGCAGGGGGAACATTTCTATCTGCAGCTTTATTCTTCCAAATTGTTCGAGTAAAAGATTGTGAACTGCTATGCTATTAACATTCATTTCTGTGGTCGACACTGAGGCAAATGCCTGTTGCTGTTTTTATTGCTCAAACTGCATGTAGATTCTAGTCTTCAATAAAACAATGAATTTATGATGACAAAGATGAATCACCTCAACAATGTCAAGGCAAAACGATCTTGGAAAGAAAAATCTGTATTTGTAATCCAAGAAATGGCACCTGGTTCTTGGGACAAATCAAGAAAAAATGTCCAAAAATAACCAGCAAAATTGATCCATGATTCTCAGGAACACATCTGACAAGGCTAAATGTAATGTTTAGCGAATCAGGGCGAGAAAGAAAACAAACAATGTGGGGAAAAAAGAGGCAGAGGAGAGGTGTGAGGCTCTCGTGAGCAGGTGGCAGAGGCATCCAGATGCTGCAGAGAAGCGGCGAGGCAGATAATGTCCTGCTTCAATTACCTCCAGGGCCTGATTACAGTGGAGCGTTCTCGACTGGGTCAGCTCCAAGCCGGTTCTGCAGGGATCAGCTGTCCCCACTGTCATCCCCATGGTCTGAGGTCTCATCTGCCCCCAGACACAGAGGTCTGAAAACATCTTTATGTGTGGGGGAAATGAAAAATGTTAATTTTCAAAAATGCCTCCTACCTCCTATCCATTTGGGGAAATGCTTGATTGCTATCCATGTTTCTTTTTTTCCTTTTTTTTTTATTTGTCACTGGAGTGTTAACAGCAGACTCTACACCCCCATCTGTGTTATTATTACAAGGACTACAGCCTAACACCTGAACACCTGTGCAAGTCATATCCCTGTGACTTGCAGCAAATTCAGAACAATTTTCAGGCAAACTTCAGTAAATGCCAAAAATTAAGTTCAAGGAACCACTCGTTGTTTATGTTACTGCTACGTACCTATCATTAGCTCTAACAGCTGTTAACACCATAGAGGAAACATTAAACCTTGTTCATTTTACACACTAAGACTTGTTTCCAATGGTGGAAACAGGTTTTTCTTCTTTCCTTCTTCTGAAGTTGGCTTACGTACCATATAGCCCCAACACATCCCAGTCAATCTCCTCATTTTCAAATAGCGACTCACGGAAATTTGACCTTTCAAGGTAGTGCAAACATGTCAATCAGATCATTCATTTAATGGCTGTCGGAAACAAACCGGATGTCATTTTAGTCGACGAGAGAAAGCCGGTAAAACATGGGTCAGGTAAACAATACGACATCGCCATGACAACATATTGTCACGTTTTTCACATTTTGCCTCATGCTGATGGACCACTTGTATTCATATACGCTTGTTTATCCCGAGTTCACGTGAACGCAGCATAAAGAATCCGACTGAGTTGCTTGCAATATACAACCGCACCGCTAGATGGGAGTAATTCCTACACAATGTCCCTTTAAATGAGTTTTGTAGCTAATGGGTAATGGCAGCTTTATTCTATTTTTTCTCACCTTCAAGAAATGACATTAAAAGACCAACATCAACAATGTGGGTAATGTCCATCTCTCAGTACTTTATCACTGTATCTCAGTCCTGACCCCTTTTATTTCCACTGCTAATAAGAGCTTTAAGAGCAGCTCACGTAATATAGGATTTAGGTCTAGTGTTGGGAAAAGCAATTGTTTAGAGAGTACTGAATCATAAGAATCATTCATTCATTCACTCATCTTCTATACCGCTTATCCTCACTAAGGTCGCAGGTGAGCTGGAGCCTGTCTCAGCTGAGTTAGGGCGAGAGGCGGGGTACACCCTGGACAGGTTGCCAGTCAATCACAGGGCTAACATATACAGACAGACAACCATATACACTCCCATTCACACCACAACTTAGAGTCACCAATCAACCTAACCCAGTGGGTTCCAACCCTGAACATTTATAACAACATGATGGGTTGACTGTGGTACCCAGGGTTAGTGTAATGAAGTGATGTCAGTCTGCGCATATCAGGCTCATTGACTAAACAGATAATACTTATTACTACTATTCATTGGTATCTTCGTTATGTTTTTTCTTAGTCAACCAGAGGACATAATTACACTGTTTTGCGTTTTATTTATAAAAATAATCATTTAAATGTATGTATCAAAGTATATGGAAGGTGTTCCACTCATTCCCTTGATTGTATGGTTTTAGATGCAGCGTGAAGAAAGATTTGATTGAACCTTTCATAAAACCAAAAGAATATGAGTTAATGGCGGGTAATTGGAAAAAATTGCATTTTTTGACTCATGCAGCGAGGCCTCTGTGTTTTTATCAGCTACCACTGTCTACCACTGTTAACATAATTGGTACATGACTGCCTGCACACTGAGGAACTGATGATTATTGCTTATGGTCATCATTTTGCGTATCAGTGTCATTTCCAAAATTACAATGGCCCAAAGCTTACAGGCTTCTTTATGACCAATAACCAATATAGATTAGATGTTCAGCCTTCAGATGAGTTTTCCTGAATGTAATATCGTGGTTTTAACCCGGTTTTTCTGCAGTTTTATCCCCCACAAAGACACCACATCAACATTCTTACAAATTATATTCAATCATTTTTGTCAATGAATGCAGTTAAGCATGTTTGTTGGTGCATTTTGGTACGATTGGGTCTTTAAATAATAGAATAGAATAGAATAGAATAGAATAGAATAGAATAGAATTACTTTATTAATCCCAAAGGGAAAAGGAATAACGCTGGAGTGTGTGTTTCTTTATATGAAGGGAAACATGCTCCAACTTTCCACAGTCTCAAGCAGTAGAAAATCTTCTTCTACTGAAGTAAGCATGCTAACCAGCTAGCCTCAGCCTCTTTCCTTCACTCTTCACCGTAGCCTCCAATCTGCCCTGAAGATGCAGGGCTGCTTGAAGGATGTATTATAACCTCTTCTCTCGTAAACACAATATTGCCCCAGCTCTGTCCAAACAGCAAATATCACCAACTTGTCCCCAGCAAGTTCTGTGGCACAGAAAACTTACAAAGACCACGTTTAATACATACCGTTTGCTGAAGTGGAGGTTTTATGTATGTTTCTAAAGTATCAAGCAGTACTAATTACTTCCTACATTAGATTGATTTCCACTTGCAATACCTTTTACTTCGTATAAAGAAACACACACTCCAGCATTATTCCTTTTCTTACCAACCGCTCTCCCTGATCTCAGTACCTGCTGCCTGCTATGTCCACAATGATGTTGGACGTGCATTTATTGAAAGGTAAAACTGCATTGTTGTGTTTTATCCCTCAGGAGCCACCAGCATCCATCTCCTTTAGCAATATACGGTGCCCTTCTTTTCATTTGGCTTCCCCACTCTGATTCATTGTCCTAATGGATTGTTGACATCTTGCAAGCTAGACACAGTCCACATGTTGACATGTAAGTGAGACTTGATTTTTTTTCTCTATCGATTTTTCCATTGAGATTTAAACGCTGGAGAGAAAAAAAAAAGAAAGGTGTGAGAAGTGCAGCATGAGATATGGACAATCATCTGAGGGACACTTGGTAGTACCGTTGTAGAATGCAAACATAATTAACTAATCACGCTGGCTGACAGATTACAAATACAGGCGTAATTGACTGCCAATGTGAGTTTGAAATATTCATTCAGATGAGTCGTAACAGTTAGACAGTGATACTGTAACAAACACAACCCCAAAACTAATTGGGTCAGCCACTGCTCAAAGAGCCGATTTGGAAAGCAATTACAGTCTCCAGTTTGCTCATGAGCGACTGATAACCACTTGAAAATGTCTAAATCCTGTTTATTCTCACCAAAATAGACATTTGCTCTTTTCAAACGTGACTTCACAAGCACCAAATCAATTAGAGCATTGCAGGTAAAGCGATGAATATACAGATATTTCGGCGACCAATCCTTGAATGAACCATATTCTGCAGGATGTGTCCAATCCCATAATCCAATCCCATTATCACCAACGTAACGGTCCCTTGGCTGCATATGATCAAACACTGGATTTGCGCCTCTGAAGTTTCACTGACTGAAACCAAATCTGAGGCAGCTGAAAATGGAGCGACTGATGTTGAAGGTGAATGAAATTGCTCACATATTCACGCCAGTATAAAGGGTGGCATACAGAGGCCGATCAATAGACAGAGAGACTGGATGATGTAATATGTCATGTTATAGTAATTACTCAGTAATGGACGAAATAATTGAAGTCCAGCCAATAAAATAAGAAAGTTATCACAAGGTGTAAGAAGTTAGGAAGTTATTTTGTACATTTCTTCAGTGTTACTACATTGTGGTGATTTTCAGTGGTTTTTCCCACTTACCATTAATGCTATCTTGTAAAATAGCTGGTTGGGAGATCAACACTCTTGGATACTCTTTACTTTTTAAGTATGTTAAATAACTTCCATCAAGATTCAGTACAGGGGGATAATCCCAAGGTGAAATATCACTTCTTGTTGAGATTGACAAGACAATCATTACAATGAGACAAAATTCCTACCTATTTTTTCAAAGACCACAAAACATACACAGACTTGTAGAAAAGTAGATCAAATATTTAGAAGGGAACTGAACAGATAACTCCAATAGTGATTCATTAGATAGAGCTATTTAGGAATGACAACAAGAATTGAATAAATTATTTTGTCAAATTTACACTCAAATGTGATGTATTATATAAATACCATAAAATCACATAGTTTAGAAATACTGAGCCATATCAGGCTCAGTTTTTTGTTCTATTTTTGCAAGTTTCTTTTATTTTATCTAACATGATGGCTCTTTTTCCAATGCTTGTGCAGCTGAATTCATGGAAACCTGGACATTGACTAAAGGTCAAGGTCTCAATGAAATCATCAAAAAGCATCTTTTGGGGGGGAAGGGGCAGGTGCAGTTGCGTTTCCCACATGCAAGCTGAATGGCAATTCTTGATGGTGATGAACACCAAAATATGTCATTGTTTTGCGCAACGGAAATACCCACGGATAAATATAGGACAGTCTATGTTTTCCTTAGCAGCAGGGGAGCTTCCCTGACACCATCGCGGCTCTTTGAGCAAATAATGATTTACAGCTCTTTCAATTAGCCCAGAGTTCCTAATATAGTAGCCTGGGAGCGGCACACTGCCTCAGCAATAAATCAAATGGAATTACCAAGTAGACGACATGCCAAAACTGAACATGGAAATGCATCCCACTTCTAAATATGCATCTACATATTCCATCCATTCATTCATATACTTCCATTTCCACATCCATCAGTGCATAGCTTGATAAAGATTAGTCACAATGAGTGCCTTGAGTCAGCTAATGCTCAGCTAAATCATTAATTTGCTCCAATTAAAGAGGCGAAAGCCTATTTCTGGCTCTCGTACTCACTCTTTGAAACAGCTGCGTTATTAGTTGTTGATTAAGTTTGTTTGTGAGCCTCTGTTCATTTGCATTTTTGAAGCTCTTTACAAATTTCTTTCCTCCAAAACGCATCCAGAGGAAGGCGGCAGATGGCTGCTATTCAGTGTTTATCAAGCAGCACTAACTTTTATGTCTTCCACTGCGGTCTCCAGAGACTTATTATCAATGCCAGTTAGATGCTGTAGTAAAAGGTGGCCCAGAGGTTGAACACCTGGCAGCTCAGACGAGGGATGTTACAGAATCCACTACTCTTTTTTAATCAATTCATGAGAATGAGGCATAAATAAAAACAGCAGTTGAAAAATATACAGTGGTAACAAGGTTAATCCTATAGGAAACCCCACAGGTGTGGCCATTCAGTGAGGACCCCTACAATCGTGCGTGGACCACCCTCAGATTGTATTTGTATATCCTCCACTTAAGCTTATTTTCTTTCATGGCCAGGCTTTATCAGTGAGGGGTGTCAGGGCCTGAGGCACAAACCTACTGAAAACCATCAGAATAATTCAATCAGATTGCCCAGAGATCTCATTACAGGACTGGAACAGGACACTCGGCATTAGACTTTCAGTGTTGCCAGCAGAGGCTCTCTGAGGCGGTGGGTCGTCTGATTGACAGATTGAAGGTTCTTTAAGGGTGAGTTCATAGTTAAATTACCTTGTGCTCTCCGTTTTTATGTCAGTGCTCTGTCTCTCGGTTCTCAACATTGTCCGATTCTCACTTTGAAGTCCTCCATGCAAGAGGTAGAGCAGGCAGGGCAGCCAGTACACATGAAAGGTACATTTCATAAAATGATCACATTGTATAGTTTTGTTTTTGTGTTTTTTCTAAAGCTGCGGCCACATACTTCAGTAAAAAGAGGATTTCAGTCCAACACATGTACTTCAACATGTACTTGGACATCCATGTGCTGGAGTAAGCAGGAGGATTTTGCATTCTGCAGTTGGTTGATTAGTTGCAGAAAATAGTCAGAACAAGAGACAACAAAAGCCTCAGTTTTATGAGAGTTTATCCATTTTAAACCAAAAGTGTATTAGTGTGAATGTAGCCTCAGAGAGCCACTTGTACTAATGTACTTCCTGGTGATTAAAGTAGCTTTCTATGAAAAAATGTTTTGGTAACGTGTGTGCCCTCAGTTTGTTACCTCATCACAAACCACACAAAAAATCATTTCTAGGGGTTCAATGGATCAATAACCTCACGGATCGAATCAGATCACAGTTTTAGAGTCACGGATAGGATCATTTTCAGATCAGCGGGGGGCGGTTAGGGGGAGGTTTGTTAGTGCATGTGTTGGTAGAACAAACAGTTATGTTGTTGTTGTGGTGTGCAACATACAGCTGCCGATACAAGCTGAGTTTTTTTAATTGGCCGTTTATTCAGCTGGGGCGCCC
>OMNW01035840.1:17721-45451 GCA_900303245.1 Selene dorsalis
TTTATTCAGCTGGGGTGCCCAAGTGTCCCCACACTACATGCACAGCTTTTTTTTCCATCAACCGATCCGCGGACCACTTGCGTGCCGATCCGTGGAGAGCAATCCGATCGGATCACGGATCAACAATGACCTGTTGCACCACTCATCATTTCTATAAGAACATTAAAAAATAATATTTCACATTCTCTTCTCAGCTAGGGAGGCTTAAAAAAAAAAAGCTTTGCGTGCCACTAAAAAGCTCCTCGTGTCATGTAGAACAGCGTACCTGCAGCCGTGTTTACTCAATAGAAAATATCTTGAGAGTTCACATGATCAGTGAACCATTTTCTCTGGTGCAGAGTTCCTGTGGTGCATAAAATAGAAGCGATTCTTCAAATAGTCTCAAGGGCAAAGTGTGAATTATACATTGTCAGATAAAAAGCTGTTCAGCAGCGACATAGCATCTCGCTAATGAAATACAAATCTCGGTTTGAAGCTTTGCTATGAATTTGGAGTCTGGAATCACTTTGTATGAAACTAACTACAGCATTTGGAGAAGAGAGCACTCACACTTTCTCAAGCGAAAGCCTCTGCTGGGAGCTACGGCTTTAATGGCTGCTGGTTGCTTTACAAAAGGCTTTTATTTTGTCGTCTTTGGTGGAGGGCAGAAACAGGAAAGTGAAACAAGGATGCTGATGATGCAGAAGTTACACAGATTTTTTTGTACTTAGAACAGAATCATGTGATACATCTGTTTCCATGTTATTGCGCGTTACCTTTGGAGGTTGTCTCTCCAACAGCAGTTTTTTTTTTGTTTTTTTTTACTAGCTGTCTGTCTTCTTCCCTCCATCTCCCACAGACTTGGTCCATTTATTCTCCAATTATATTCTATTACTGTACCCATACTGGAAACTGGACCATTTAGCTTCCTGACCTCTCTTTCAGTCTCCTCTCTTTTTCTCTCTGTTGAAGATGTCAACCAAGCCATGTGGCTCAGTGTAGACACTACTGCAAAGGCAAACCCACTATATAAGACAAACAAATAAATAAATAAATACACAACTCAAAATTACTTGATCGCAACAAGAAATACCTTCCGCTGTATGGATGGAAGCCTCTACAAAGCTATTTGTGATTCTCTATGGGATTATAATACAACCGAACAGTACAAAATGTCACGGAGGCAAGTCTTTACTTGCGTCAACAGATCGTGTGTGAGAATAGAAAAGCCACTTTCATTTCATAAGGCTCTTAACCATTGTGTCAGGTTTAGACAGGAAGTACAATAGCATTGAAAGGAAAAGAGAGAAATGAAACCAATTTAAGAGAACAATTTTGATTCATAATCCAAGGTCTGTTGTGACAACAGAAGCTTTGCCCACAGGATTCATACTTTCCTCCATGTTCTTTCAAAGCTTTTTTTGCTTATTATTATGTTACCAGATTTTATTATTAGCTGTATCAAGTGGTTAAATAAAATCTTAGATATGAATATAGAGAAACCTCATCAGGTAGGGATGAGTACCGAATTCGGTACTTTTACTGGTACCGACCAAATTCCCACAGTAATCCTGAGTAGTGATTCACGAAAAATCTAACAGTTTTGGATACCTGAACGCAACCTCATGTCTGTGAGAGAGTGTCTGGCTGACGCAAACAAAAAATGTGTCAAATCTAATGTCCTTGTAAAGCTCCATGCAGCGCATTGCCCCTCCTTTACCCCGCTCCCTATCTCTCACAAACATATTGACAACAGAACTGTCTCAACGGGCTGGGCCGCTCCGCCCAACCCAACTGGACGTACTGGTTCAGGCCGGGTTTGGGCCTAAACACTCGTGGGTCGGGTTTTAATTTTCAGGCCTGGTGAGAACTCTACTGTCTGAACAGCCCCTCCTCTCTGTGCACACTCTGAAGCCCGATTTAAACAGAGATCCCGCTATAATGCTGTTAAGGAAGACCCCTAATTAATCTTCAAAATTCAGAAGTTTTGACATTTTTTTCCTAAACAAAATAACTTTAATTACTACACATACACAAAAAAAGTACCGAAAACAGGTACCATTGCATACCGATATCATACTGATTTAAATGTGAAGGTGTCCATCCCTAACATCAGGTGACTGTTTTGTTGTGACATCACAACGTAACAGAACTCCTAGCAGGATTTAAGGTTCAGTGTCTGAATGCAGGCTGTGTGCATTTCTCTGTGGAACCTAGACCTGCTTTATAAAAAAAACGGACTGTGTGCAACATGAGACCTTTAACAGGATCACAATGATTGTGTCATAATCACTGGAAGATCAAATGACACAGTGGACCACTGGATACATGCACCAAACTCCATTAATTATAAAATTAAGGAAACTAAAAGAGAGTGAACTTTATTTTAAATATGAAGATTTTTCACTACAGAATATAATCCATCTATTTTCTGCAGCTCTACCCTTCCTCTGGTATGTTTTGTCACAGCTCAAGGTCTTTTTTGATGCAAAAAGTATAATTCATGAACCTCTTAGCTGTGTTTTTAAATATGAACAAGCTTCACATACCAAAACTACTGCAGCGTCCTCTCGCTTTTCTTTAGGCTAATCTGAGAATCCTGCTCAAGTGACAGATGAATGTTTGTAATGGGGCCACATTTTGCATGCATTACATTAAAATAGTAGTGAAGAAGAGGAATGCAGTGTGAATTCTTCATGTGTGTCTTCTTTTCTTTGCCCTCTGGCTGCACTTGTTAGTGTTTAATGAGCATTTGATCATATGTGATGTCTTTCTGGTCAACTAAAGGATAACATGGCGGGTGGTGGTAGGACATGAGGAAGGTTCCTCTAATAATAACTTCTCTTCAAGCCCTTCAGTAAACAAAAAATGTTGCACATTAGGGACAGACATAGCCTGAAGAAGTGCGGGCTTCTGTCTGTAAGGTCGGGAGTTCAAAGTGCCTTTGAGCAAGACATTTGGCCCCGAGCTCCTCTAGTGGGGAACGTGCAGAAGACTCTGGTTGTACTGGGCAGCTCCCATGTGTGAGCATGTGTAACCTTATCAGGGGGAAATCACGGCAGTGCTGTGAACAAGCTTGAGTGCTCAGCAAAGCCTTCCCTGCATAATTAACACTTGAAAAAATGAACTTGGGTGAATATGGGGTGAGGTCAGCCTGCTGTTACCATCTGTTCAGCAGAAGCAGAGGAATCTTTACTAGTCTGTGCTAAATAAAAAAATAAAAAAGCATCATGCTGCCATTTCCTCAGGACCCTCTGAAGTATTCCAAAGCACAGGAGAGCTCTAAATTCACATAAACTGCGCTTTCAAATATTTATGTTATGTGTTCACAATATTTATTGTGAACATGTTGCAGCCTCTGGGTACGTCTGCCAGGGTAAAATATAGAAAATGCACAATCCTTTTATTGCAAAGCTCCCAGCCCGTACCTTTTAAGGGTTCACAAATAATGAATTTGTTTACTTTTGGAGTTTAAAATGGCTTGAGTATTGAAACGAAAACATGACACCGCAGCCGGGCATAACCGAAAATGTTTAGGGACTCATGCTACTGATATTTACACGGCAGCAGCACAGAGACAGGCTGAGAGGTAATGAAGAGAATATGAAACATGTCAATGAAAACTACTAATGACAACCTATGCAGTGATTTTTAATAAATTTGACACAAAATGGATGCATAATTATCACTGGACGCATTTCCATTTACCTGATTGATGTTGATTTGATTAGAATTATATTAAATAACATAATGAAATTATATAACATAATCCATACTAAGTATTTATATAGTCATATTTAATAGTTTTAATAGTTTTAATCAAGTAATTTAACGTTATAATGTAAAATGTCAGTTTCACTGTACAACATTAAGTGGATGGTCTAAAAGTATTTGTGAACTTTGTGCTGCCTTCCACTGCAGATCACTGTTAGACACTGTGCAGTTGTGCACTTTTTTAGTCTCAAACTTTAAACTTTGCTGTTTACACTTCGACACTGATGTCCAATAGGCATGAGAGCATAACCATCCACAAAAGCAGGAGCACGATGCATGAATGTAAATTAAAAACAATGTGAGCCACTCTGCTGTGGTACAATACACCAACTGGCTGATACCGAATGTGTCACTGTGTTTGCATCTCTCCCCAGTTCACATGAACCGTAACTAAACGAAACTATTTTGTTCAGTCAGCAGCGAGGCTTAGCCGTGGCCTGCTGCTCCACTGGTTCCGCTGCTCGCTTACTTCGGTCTGTGCCAGGGAGTTCTGACCATCCAGGAGATGCGCTGCTGTGTACTGAGCCCATCGAGAGAAGCACCGTATTGTAAACAGAGGAAGCCCAGGTCCATAATGGGGTTTAGAGACTGGGGATAGTGGAGTGGGTCATAGCACAGCAAACCAACAGAGCGTCACTGGGATAATATGATCTGGACCTTACCCAAAGAGTTACAGTAAGAAGAGGGCGGGGCCAAGTATTTACACTATCTTTACTCAGATTAGAATAACTGAAGGTGAATGACACAGAATACAAATGTCACAGCTTCTCTCCTCTACATGTCCTTGAGCAAGACTCTTGACACAACTCCTTCATTTAAGGGTTGCACACCATTAGGCTATCGGCAAGGGCTGTAAAATTATGACCTAATTAATGGGAGTAACAGCAACATCAATCCCCTCATCGTCAAATAGATTCAAGTAATTGCTATTTAATAATGACTTTACCCTCTAACTACTCATAGATCTTATTCATGGCCTATAGTTGTGGGTTCATTTATTACCTTCATTGTGAGTAAAAAATGTCCACTTTTGTCCCTCAGTCCCAGACATTTTAGCTTAATCAGCACTTATCGCTAAAAGTCTCTGGATGTATTGAAATTCCCAACAGTGGAGGATTTCTCTTCGGTCCTTATTCAATATTATACATCTGATATGCCTGACATTTATTTCTTCATTGTTATATAAATAACTTGTAATTAACCATTTATGCAGCTACTGTTACAGCCTTCTAGAAACAGATTAAGCTATAATGACCAAGCCTAAATTGGGGAAGTGCGGCACGGTGGTCCAGTGGTTATCACTGTCACCTCAGAGCAAGAGGGGCTTCCTCCCACAGTCTCCCAAGGCAATACTCTCCATTTACTGTGTGGTTTATATTAATAAATAATTTTGTCTTTCATCAGATTATGATTAACTAAGTCGCATGCAGAAAACCCATGGTATGCGGAGTCTATTGTGTCTTTAATGCTGCCATGACGATTGAATGTGCTTCGAAGGATGGGTTCATATCACTAATAAAACCAATTAATTTGGATTTGAGGGTCAAAGCTGTAAGGACTGCTGTCAGTGAGGGTCTGATCACATACACATTTCACTCTTCCATTAAGACATGAACTACAACGACTATATAACCCCACTGCATCTATTTGATTCAGTATTTCTTTCCTTATTATGAATGCCAGTGCACACATGCAATACAAAAGGAGAATGAGTGTTTTAATTCAATACCAATGATGCTCTGATGTTGATTACAGATATTGTCAACGAGCTGTAACTGCTGAAATAACACAAATGCCATAAAGATTTATTGCTCATCACGTTTGTGGAACATCACAAAGATTCATCAAATCGTCTCATTTACTAAATCAAACATTGATGTGTATAGAAAAGGCCTGGCTCTTGCACTCCTCTCCATTATCTCTCTGTTCTCTCCACAGTATTTATTACATTTAATTTGTGGTGTAATTAATAAAATAATCTGTGTTTGGCAGCTGCTTCTCTCAACTACAGTATTAATTATATTGTACAGTAATCCTGATGTCATCGAAGATTGTAAACAAATGGCTGAAACAGTTATCTATGACTGAACAATTAGATAGATAAGGTTTGTTTGTACAACTCATTACAACAAACACAGCAGTGGTAAAATGCATACTTGATATTAAAGATATTTGTCATTAAGTTATTTCTTCTGCAGCGTCCTTTAAATGTGAGTTGTATCCAATCATTTCTTAATAAATTGGGGGTTTTAACTGTGGGGATGTAAACCCCCCACTCCCATCATACAAACTGCCAAGAAAAAGAAAATGAAGCCTTCAGCTTGATTGCCTGTACAAAACCCATTAGATATTTGACCTATCGAAACATAATCTCTGGTAACTGGAAAATGAAAATATATGTGATTTCTCTTCTGTCTTTTTTTATGCATATTAATCATGTCAACAGATATATTGCTATTACACTGAGATTAGTCGCCTGTGGCATTTTCTTGAGGAAGCATTCTGAGAGAAAATTGATGTAAAAATCACATTTTAATTGAGTTTCCTGCCCAAGGAAGGATCCATAATGGAACCAGCACCAAAATATTAGTTGTTTTATGCTTCAAATGTTAAAGTACATCACACAACTTGAGGCAGCTTTATTGGAAGCACTGACAGGAATACTAAATGATGAGAAGATGGATTGAATTAGTGTGAGCTCTATTTTTATTCAACTGATTCAAATTTTGTTGAACAAAATTTGGATCAGTAATTAATTTCATATCTCTATGAAGGTTTATAAAGCTAAAACATTTGTATGCACCATGTTGATTTACAGTCATATCAATTGGTGAAATCATTTTGTCATTTAATGATGATGATGTTTTTATAATATGTAAAGATGTTTTGTTGGCAGAGGTTTTCATAGCAGGGAAGACCTGTTTGATCATTTACTGCCACCAAAGTGTTAAAAAAAAAAAAGAAACACTATGAAATGTTCTGGAAACAATTTTACCAGGATCTCAGACAAAAACAAATATCTCATAGGCAACAACACCAGCCGCTGAATGCACGAAAGAACCACAGCTTAATAAAGTTATCTTTTGGACACAAGCGCCAACAAAGCACAATCCAGCCAACCATAAGCCCAGGCTAGTGTAGCCAACCTACTCAACTCAATGTAAAGACGGGGTTAATCTGACACACAACTTTACACCAGACAGACTATTTTGCATTGGAGGTGAATTTGTGAGAGCTACTCAAATATGATACTGGGATGTTTCAAAACTTTGGGCATATGAATAACCTTATTGGGAATTTTAAATCCAATGCATTCACATTTAAGCAAAACTGTACTATAACCATACATTAAATCACTATCACCTGAGTTAACCCACATCATCAGCTAAAACGAGTAAATGTCAAAACACTGATATTCATGCAATAATTGAAAAATATCTATTAAATACCCCTTATTAAGTGAAATGAAATGAAAATAAAAATACCCGGGGTTTTATTGTTCAGTTTACGGTGCCATATGATGGAGTGCAGTTGGAGCTCAATAGTAATAGTTAAGGAAAATGTTTTTGTACTCACGGTTCCCTTGGAAACGCAGAAAGTTGTCAGTAGCAGTCCATTCAACCCGCTGTCAGCCGTCAGCTGAGCGATGGAGAAACACCACCTGGTCCAATCAGCAGCTTCTCGCACATGCTAGTCCTGAGCATCTCTACTGCAGTAGCATCAGGCAGCGTCAAGCACACTGTCAATAAAATTAACACATCCTAACAAGCTCTGTCTATTTACCATAAATAATCATATTATTCCACTTGTCATGGTTCATACTCACTCAGAAACTTGGTAGTAAAACGCGTTTCCACATACACACATACTGTTCTCCGGTTGAGTAAAAGCGACAGCTAGTCGGCTACAAACAGTACAATTTAGTGACTGAAAACCACTTCGCACGCGGCTCGATCAACTTTGACAATGTACGCAAACTTATAAAACCACCGGCTGTTAATTTATGTTAACTACAGTAACTTCATTGATGTACAAATAGGTTTTAACGTGCCAGTATTTTGTCACCCACATCCTTCGTTCATGTACTTCTTGAGTCAGTTTCCACCTCCATGTTTAGTCCCTCCCTCCTCGTGATCCGGTAGGACACTGTTCACCTTCGACTTGGCTCTGATTGGCTGCTAATGACAAATTGACACCTGGTAACCCATACACAATCAGGAAGTGAAAAGGTGAAGTTTAATGTCCATTTAAAACAGAGGAAATTTCTGTATCTTACTTAAATTATACATAGCCTACATCTGACTTGTGAAAACTGAAACCAGGTCATAATTTTTAAATATGACCTGGTTTCACAAATCACAAAATTGGAACATATATTAACTAAACTACATGTAAACAAAATCAGCAGGGCACTTTACAAGAAAATCAGCCAAACAAAAAGTCCAGTAAACCCATCCATCCATCCATCTCCCCCTCTTCCTCCTGACACAAACTTCACCTGCATTGATCCTAAATGAAAAGCTGCTTGCATGACGACCTATGCGGTCATTTTTCACAGGAGGACAGTCTTGTTTCCTTCAGTCAGAAAATCCCTTCCCCAGGAGCACTGCTAACACCTTCTATCACACACCATCAGCAGGATGTTTATTTTCCAACACCCTGCTGCTGATTGTGCCGTGGGTGATTTAATAAGCAGGGAGAAATTGACTCTGCAGGGTTTCTTGCTCCACCCCAGCGAGGTATGGAGCACACGTTTTTGGAGCAGAAGTGAATGCTCACTATTCACCGAGCCGGTGGCCGTGCGGTCCACAATGGTTACCTGGGTGGCTCAGCTGTGGTGAGTCTCCTCAAGATGTTTGATTGCAGCAATCTCCTCTGCAGTGCTGGTAATCACACATCAAGCTGTGTACCAGCTCCAATTTGTATATGACTGAGTGCACAGCGTGACGTACAGGACAGCACCTGAGAGAACTGGAAGAATTAATATATCAGATTTGAGCAGAACACAACAGCCTTTCCTGAAATAGAAAAGGGCCTGCCTGTTAGCATGAGCTCTGTCATTAAGCCAGCCAAGGGCAGCACCTACAAAACTAAAATCAAGTAGGCATCAATAATTGTACTCCAATGAATCTACTGCATTCATTTGCATAAGAGGTATACCTTTACTTTTAGTGATAGTCCTTTTGTATTTCATGAACGCATGACTCAAATACTAAAAATATAAGTCTGCACTGTTGTATTGCTGCTTTGAGATGATGCATTTCTTTCACCACAGCTAGTTTCCCCTCTGATAATGAATAAAATTATGTAATCTAATGTATGCACGAGTATATGAAAAGGGAAACTTCAGCAAGTTTGAGATTTTTTAAATAATTCAAAACTGATGCAGCAGAAGCCGAGGCAGTCTCTCTCTGAGTCCTTGATATGGATCAAGGTGGATTCTACATTTGTCATAATGCCACTTAAAATATCTCAGGCGCTGTGTAACACTGTGGCTTATCAGATTGAATGGCCATTTTAGAACACTTCATTCACTCCCTTTGAATCACGGTGAGTAATGAGTGTAGGCAACATTCAGAGGCCTGGAATTAGACTCTAAGAGGCCACTAACCCTGATGACCCTCCAGGGATAACCCTGATAACCCTCCAGAGCCAGAGAAGATATTCATCCATTCACAGGCTGAGTAGCAGTGCTTGAGACAAGTAGACTCATATTCATATGTGAAATTGGTGGCTTGCCCCTTTAAAAATGTGGGAACATTTGGGGCTTTTAAGGAGACGTGCTCAATGAGTACTTTCTAGTATTACTGCTTTAAATTCAAATATCAGTGATTGCTGTATAGATTTCATAAAACCAATGTGAAACATAGAGATCACAGGTCTGTATTTGCATCAGTGCAGCATTTTACCTCATAAATATCAGTCACATAAAGCTGATATATGGATGCACGTAGCAGTGCTCACCTCCTCTGGTGTTTAACAAACAGACTGATTGCTTGTGGGTCCTTCAGAGACGCAGATCCAGTTTAGGCCACAGTTCAGTAAATATTGATAAGCCAGCCTCCCTCACTGACCACAGCGTACACTGCCATATCCTCTGAATCAGCAGATCATTTCTCCGGAACAGCTTGTGTGTGTGTGAGCAGCATCTAAAGCCATGTGGGTCCCTAATTAACATTTCCACTGGGATGTTTAGTGACCACTTAATGGAGACGAAGTGAATCCCAACCAGCTCTACAAGTCCTGTGAGAACCATCATTTCAAATTCATTAGAATGTTTCTTCCTTTTTTTTCTTTTTCTTTTTTCTTTTTTACCTCAAATTAAAAAGTAGAACAGGTTTATTTTGCCAACAGAAATTATAAGCAGCTACTAATGTATCTTGTGAGTTATTTAAATGCAACTGGACAACTTTTTGAGATGAAAAAACACTTTCTGAGTCACGTAGGGATTCAGGCCTTGAGGAAAACTTTGCTTTCATCGTACCTCTCTCTTCATTAGTGTGGTTTTGAACATGGTACCTTTTAGCATCCCCTGCTTTTTAATGCAAGGACACACTGGTTTCAAGGTTTCATCTCTTTTTATTGAGAACTGAGAATCACTTTTGCATATGGAGTGTTAGACTGCTTTTCAGCCCGTGTTACTCAAAGGGAGGTCACTGTTATACATAAATGGAGGTCAGTGTCATACATAAATTGAGATTTTTTTTTCTCCTCAAGATGGTTTTGTGTGTGTGCGATCTAATGTAGAAGCTGATATTTGATATCAACTGATCAAAAGTTGGCTTACAGCGAAAATAAAAGGGAAGTAATAGCCTATATTTTGAGAATTATTAAAATTAGGCACTCTAGCATTTGAAATTGGAATCAAATAGCTTTTATGTACACAGGAGGAAGTGAAAATAGGCAATCTATTTGTTTGGACTGAAGCCTGATTCACTATAAAGGCGAACATCTTCAGTCTCATGCTCCTTCATCTTCTGCCTAATACACACAAGTATCCTTTCATAAATAGGCTCAGGCGTGGGTCATTAATAACCGGAGAAAGTCATTACATCTCTTCCGTATGCTGAATAATTGAGCTGCTGGTTGCCTTGTGCGCTCATTGTAAATATGCTCATAAGCTCAATTTTGGCAGGCCGTGCATGGACCGAGAACACATCAGTCTAATCATGCTCCCGCTCCTCCTCCTCCTCCTCCTCCTCTTCCTCCTGCTGCGGCAGAGCGACAACGCCACAACCTTCATCACACCACTTTTGGCTGGGGGGCACATCACAACCTGAACAAGCACGGTTAATTGGATTAGTCAGACAAATTCTTTGCTCCTACACTGTCCTCACAGACAGGAGTCACGCACCTTTGATCTCAGAAGAGGCGAACACAGCCTGCCAACACAGCTGAACAAATCAGAGGTCAGAGCGGCTACAACAACAGGCGACCTCTGCCATTTCCCACCACAACATGTGCAGCTCCAAAAACCTTTTAGTTGCAGTTTTTTTAATGTGGAGTTCTTCCAGGTCATGTTATTGTTTTCGATGAAAAGAGCCTTTGAAGATATCTAATTGGCATTCAAGAGAAAACGTAGTGAAGACAAAGGGCCAAGTTTTTTCTCTTGGACTTCTTGTTCTTATTAAAATCACTTCCTGACCAAAGTTGCAGTTCTTTAATATGTTTATCCAACTGTTAATGTGAATTCAGTGAATTAGATGAATGGGCTGTATACAGTGTGGCCGAATCTGAATGTGCATACTTTTTACAAACTGCATATTTTTCTTATTATCATTCTCATCATTATTTAAACCCAAAAGGCAGACTGCAGACATAGTGGATGGGAATAAACAAATTGTAACTTTAATAACTGTTAACTAATGCAAAACAACAAAGAATGGCTGGAGAACCCAGGAGTAACGCAAAAAGGGAAATCAAAAGGCAGCAGGGAAATAAGGAACTAACTGAGAAACTAACACAGAAAGGAAACAAAGAACCAAATAACTCAAAAAAACCAACACCGGTTGCTAACATGAGAAACAAACAAAGGGCAGTAGGAAAACACAGAGCTAAAATACACCAGGAAGAAACAAGGCACAGGTGGAGCAATCGCACACAGGTGAGACACATGAGGTAATCACGGGAGGGAGAGCACAGGAAGACCAGACATGGGGAATTTCAAAATAAGACAGGACATGGAAGGAAACACAAAAGACAAACCGTGACAGCGACAGCTACAACTACAACTGCTGTAATCTCCATCAAAGTCTGCAACGCATGCATCAAAATAAGATGCAGAACCAGTGGTTTTTCTCCAGATGTGTTCATTTCCTTCATTGTTTCATTTAGTACACATGATTTAAGTTAGTCATAAAATTTCAGTAAACAATACATTTGATGTTTTGTATACCCTTGCATTGCTAGACTTTACATAATCTAATGTTTTTTTTTTGTGAACAACTGTTTTAATGAAATTATAGTTTCACATGACAAGGCTGAACGATGTAAACATTTTTAACATTTTTAACATGATTATGTCAATTCTCATCTAGAAACAATAATAGGACACCCATTTCTGATATAGCCCACACTCCAAATTTAAAATCAGTATGCATATGAAGATGATGGTATATATAGTGTGCACCCTTCGTATGCAGACAGGTGGCATTAAAGGAAAAACCTATTTAAAGTGCCTGAATCCTTCACATGCTGCCTCTGGCATCAATTGTACAAGTCTTTGAGATAAAACATGGTCCTAAATCTACTGTAAGTGTTCAGTTGAGTTGAGATCTGAGTCACTGAGTCCGATACACTTCATTTTCATATCCACCAAACAAGTCAGTGGCTCCTCATTCCCTTTGGATGGAGGCAATGCCATCCTGGAGATCTTTGAGTCCCATGCCTGCAAAATGCCCCCCACAGCACAAAAAAGCCACTGTAGGGGTCAGGTACTCAGGCCTGTACCGTTCTCCTGTGTTGGTCATACTCACCCACTCATGGAGAATATGATGACTCATCTGATGACATCACCTCTTCTCACGTCCCCATAGCCAAATGAACTCCAAGAGGCACATCCACCTTTGAAATGAGGTGTTAAATGAAATGAGGCTACTGTAACGTTATTACTATCACTCTGTGTAGATGTTGACAGTCTGATCACATCCTGTACTGACATTCTCAGTCACCTGAGTTCGATTTTCTTTACATATAGATCTAAATGCAGATGTCACTTACTGTTCCTGGAAGTGAACAGTAAGTGACACTTACTGACACAACAGTAAGTGTTAGACACCCTGATCACTCTCTTTCAAAGAGATCTTTCATATTTGCCATCCTGCTCAAAAATCATAATCATCTGGTCCTGAATGGCTTTTTTTATGCCTGCCCTGAAGCATGATGGGATATTCTGTGCTTAATGGTAATATGCAGTGCACCTGTGAGGAAGCATCTGCATTTGTTTTGTTTCTCCATTCATTTATTAGGTTTCACCTTCAACATGTCACTCGTCAATTTGACACAAATGCATTTGCTCAGTCGCTGATTTAAACCCCCTTTTCATTCCATGGGATTTCAGTGCTGCTTTTAATCCATTCATTTTGGTCCATACAGAACTGGCTGAAGGACTCCACTGTCTATAGGCATGTGAGAACGCTGAAAGCATGTGTGCATGCAGGCTGAGAGGGAAATAAATATGCAGTGATGACTGAGTGTTCAGACTGAGAGGATAGATTTTATCATGCTCTGCTTCCTGCTCCATCATTATGCAGTGTGTGTACAGTAATGCGGAATAAATAAGCTTTAATCTGGTGCCTTGAATTAGACACCAATCAGCTCTGCATTCTTATGTTTTATAAATTGATTTGGGTTTGACTTGGTGGGCAAATACATTTGTGTGTGTGTGTGAGGGAGAGCACATGTGCTTTAGAAATTGACAGTTTTTAGTTTCAAGTCCTCCATTTAAGTATGAGTCATTTTCAGGAAGGAAATGACAGTTTAAATCTTTTCTTTCTGATATCTGAAGGGGTATTGGGTATACTTATATAAGAGGGTGAAATAAAAATGGATGGTACGACATAGCTTCTATAAGCCTTAGCTTCATCTGTGTGCGTGTGAAAGTGCAACAGAGTTGAAATTGACAGAAAAGATTCACAGTGTGAATAAACGAAATGCTGGTTTCTTCTCTCACAAAATGTCTCAGGGTGGAGGTCAACATCACGTGACCCAATCTCACGTTAGCATTGACAGGTGTTTACGTAGCCTACCAGCTTGCTCCTAAGCATGCAAACTTCTTCAGAAGAAAAATTAGAGATTAAAAGTGTTTGCTTCGACTGCTGGAGACTCCAGCAGAGGCTCTGGGAATGAAGTTTGATGTTGAACTTACAATGTTTCTTGTAGACTTGTTAGTAATAACAGCTGTAGTATAGCAGCTATGTAGCATAGCCACTTATACATAGCCATTTAAGCAGCTCCAACTGGGGCGTAAACATTTCTAGGAAGTTGCATATTTTCCAAATCAAAATTGTCAGTGTTGTGAGCTCTAAAAGTAAAACTCAGTTCACCTCTGTCATATTTAGGGTACAGACTGAAATTTCTGAGGCTCATTTTATATTTCAGAAACAACCAAGACATGGGTATTTACTTGAAAGTGGTGAGAAGAAGTAGTTTTCCCCTCTAATTTGGCTGAGCTGACCCCTTTAAAAACAGGGAGGACAGAGGGAGACAGATGCAGATGAAATGTGACGGTGGTCCCAGGCTGGACTCACAACACATACGTCACACCTAACATTCGCTATCAGTTTGTGCTTTATCCAGCTGAGACTCACACATTTCTTCAACAATCATTTACATGTTTTTCTCAAGCTCTTCTCGCAAACTCCTCTAAAGCCTTTTGCTTTGTGTTCTACAACAAATCCATGCTTTCCTACTTAAGTCAACATACTTACTGTTTTATTTTCCCAGTAAAAGCTTGAGGCTCAGACAAATAAATTGCCAAGAGGAATAACTGAGGAGACAATGAGAGCACTGTTTATACTTAATTCTTGTCAAAACTGTACAGAGGCCCCTGGTAAACTTCAGTCTTTGTGCTTGTTTGTGAATGCAAACATTACCAGCAACAATGCTACTGAATAACAGTGTAGGAAGCACTGTGAGTGAGAGGAGAGAGCATACATGTTGAAATATGGCCTGTGTTGTGGCATTCACATCAACAAACACAATACTCAACTGAAAACAGTGTATTAAAGTGATGAGAGTGTCAGACAGTCTTTTTTTTTCTTTTGGCTGAATATTTAAAATAGCAGTCCATCCACTACAGCAAATCCATGTGTGATTGTATCATCAGAGTTAAACTCGCCAGCTTCTGGTGGGTAGCCCTTAATTAAACTGTCATTGTTTTAAAGTTTATCTTGATGTAATCTTCATCCTGCAGAACCCAATTCAGTGACTTAAATGTCAGATCAAAAATGTTGGTGAAAATATGTGTAAAAATGAGTTTCAGACTATTAGAAAATAATGTTTGTACACAGGACTTCAACAAGTTTGCAAGATGTGACACCCAAAAGCCCGGATGCGATGCAGAAAAGGGCAAGTGAGTCTCCGTATAGTGTTATGGAGCCGTAGAGAAATAATTCTTTGACCTATTATATTTTCTCTCGATAAACCTGAGAATTAAGGCGTTGGTTCTTTTTTTTGTTTTCCACTCAATGGATTAAGTGGTCCACATGGGTTTACAGTTGAGCCATTCTTGGTGAAATCCTCTCAAATCCTACTGCATGAACTAAAAATGCAGCATGGAAAAAAAAACAACAAAAAAAAAGCAGGTTGCCTTTGTGCGGCTGATGGTTGGGAGGTGCCTGGCTCAACACAACACCACAGATTGTTGTCTTTTTCCCCGACAAATACAGAAACATTTTTAAAGCCACACTGGTTTGACCTTTGTGGACGATTTCATAAAACAACAGCAAAGTGTGGATGCAGAGGTAACATCTATTTCCAAGCCTTATCACATGCCTCTGATTCACCCCCTCTATACTTTCCTGTCACCATGGCAGCAGCAATAGGAAGCAGTTTGATAACTCTGTTTCTTTATCAGGAGAAAGCCGGGCTGACATTTGGACTAAGATGACTGACATAACATTGCAGTTGACATTTATTTCACCTCTTTCAGCCCACACCTTCACATCTTTCTCATAGTTGAATAATCACAGCGAGTACAGTTGTGTTAAAGAATAAACTGCAATGGAAATGTGACATAATGTTAAATGAGAAAACTTACTGTACAGCTTGATTTCATTCCATTACACTGGGGAACAATTAAAAAAAACCTTTCTGTCGAGTTAGATTTTTGTGCTGATTAAAACTAAAATTGGCATGCTGATTCCAAATTTGCATTCAGTTTTTTCTCCACAGTTTACCCTCCAGATAAGCAATATTCCACTGATTAGCTGTAGTAAGACCTGCCAGTTGATTAATTACAGTAGCCATATCCTTTGTAAAATAATAATAGTGTTAAATAAACATTGCAGTCATGCCTGTTTCTTTCATATTTCATTGTATGTCAATATTTGTAAATTTAAGTACAGTATTTTTCATATTTTTTAAGAAAAGAGGGATCCTATAGTTCAAAAACGTGACATAATAGAGAAAAATTGAGATCAGTTTTGGATTCTGCACCTAAAAATTAGTTATAAACAGCTGTCAGACCTAACTCATCAATAATTGTATTCCCCAGTGTTATCTATCTATATATCTTGTTTGACTATAAATGTAAATGAACATAGAGCGTGATGCCTGAGGAAGGCCGTGCTAATTTATGTTCAATTCAATTAGTCATGTTGAACATGATAATTACTCATGTTAAGCAAAATGATCATCCAACAGTAGACACTGACACAATGTGCCATGACTATAGCTTTTGGGCATTTTATTTTCTTAGTCATAACAAAGGGGATGGGCCAGCTCTAATTTAAATGCTTAAAAAGCTTGCAGCCTGAAAATGGTCCAACTCAAATTGTTTGTGTGTGTGGTAGCTACAGTGGGACGCTCACACATGTTTTGCACTCACCAATTTTGTGCTCAGACTACACAAAATACACCTCTTCTTCTCTCATTGCTGCTATCATTTGCACACAGTAGGCCTAAATGCTTTCAAAGGGAGAGACTAAAACCCAATCACTTAACTTAAATCATAAACTGTATTTATATGGCATCTTTCAGAACAAGTCAGATGCTGGACACATTCAAAAAAGGACACCACAATGTGATGAAGCAAGCCAGTTAAAGGTTGAAACTGCAGTGTTGTGTGTCAGAGGTGGGGGCTTGGGGACCTGCCCTCTTTGTAGCAGTGGTATTTCTGGTAATTGAGGCTCATTATTGATGAGTTGGTTCACCTGCTGTTTGGCCTATTTTAACATCTCTCTGCTCTTCTTCACTCATCACTGGCTTGCCAGAAGCCTTCAGCCCTCTCCGCAAAGACTTAAGACACGCACGCCGTTATTTTGAAAACCGGACACATTTCCCTTCATTTAGACACAAACAGAGAACTCACCTCTGAAAACAATTCTTTCCAAAAACTCCGGCCATGGTGTAGAGTTTGGAAAACTCAATTTGCACGTTTGCATGTAAACTGAGTAAAACTGAGTTTTAGACAGCAGACTTTCTTTCAAAAGAGGAAGTGATGTTGTTGATGATGCTATTTTCAGGATTCTGATTGGCTAATATGGGCTTGAGCTTTTTGTTACACTGCCATCTACAGGTTTGGCATGCACTTGACTGCATATATGGTAGTGTAAACCTTTCTGTAAACGGACAGGTGTGCACAATGTTATTTTTGTAAACGGAGAGGGTAAAATGTCCATTTATGAAAATAGCCCGCCACGTATACATTACACATTGTCCCAAATCCCTGCAGCATGATAACCCTAAAAGTAGTTCTTTGTAGTCCTAAAGGCTAAAAACCATTTAGTGCTTTGCATAATGGTAAATAAACTACACACACGGGTCAGCAGCAGTTGCGGTCCCCACATACAGTTTGCTTAAAAGATCAAATATTTCATCTGCTGTCTTTCTGTTCTGTTGATCAAGCAGTTGGATTTCACATTTGGCTTCTTCTTCAATAGCACTGAAAATAAAATCAATGATCTGCTTCTCCGTTGGACACTGAGCCCTGAGAAGAGCTTTCATCTGGCCAGTCCAGTCCACATATTTAATACCACCTCATTTGCCATCAGATTTTGGGGTCCAGGGTACCCCCATACACCACTGGCCACGTTTAATGACAAGCTACGGGTCCAGATGCTGCTGCCTGATTTTTAGTGCTCATGACTGTGCAGTGAAACACCAGTGTTCCTGCTCAACAAAAAAGCAACACAGGAGACTATTATTGTCCGATACCCAAGTACACAGACAGATAAAGTACAGTTTAAAATATAGTAGTTGTTTAGTGTTTTAAAACAGTCCGACCGGGCTGAGGGAGCAGTTTATGAATTCTTTTAATTACCAGCCAACAAGGTCTATTTCACTGTCTTAAGTAGTTGTGGTGTAGACAGCATGGTTGCAGCCCTGGTGAGCACTTCTCTCTCCTCTTTCTCACACACCGCCTAGGGCTGAGAACAGACTGGATGCACGGCGTGAGCTTGACGGCTTACATTATTGAGCTGCTGCTGTGAAGGATCGCGCATGTGTGTTCACACCGGCTGCGTCAGAGAGTTGTGGTGCTGCAGCTATAGTATCACGTCTCTATATGCAGTCTGCAGGTTACAGAGATGTGGGGTGTTGACATCATAAATGAGCTCAATAAAATGCCTAAGTCTTCACATGGACCTGCTAAAATGGTCTAAACATAAATGTATGTTTGATTCTTTTTGTATCATATGTAGTTTCAGCCTGGACAGAGACAGCTCCAATGAGAGGTGTCAGTTTTTGCGTAATGTTGCCGGTATGATGCGAATGTGACATCAACAGGTGTGAGAGGCTGAATCTCTACATCATGTGATGCAGCCGCACTGTGAGAGACACACGTGTCGCAGGCTGTGTGTCCAACTCTGACCTGCTCACATGTCCCCAGAGATGAAGATAAAGACACTCCGCAGCCACATTACACCGCAGAGAGGCATGTGTGAGTGTGTGTATGACTCCTGTCTAATAAATGTGTGCAAACCGTTGCTCTTTTGTGAAACCCTTTTGTATAAAGTCAGAGAAGGTCAAATAAAAGTGGATGATGCAACAGTTAAAAAGCTTTGGGCCTCATTGGGTTTTGTTCACTAAAGCTGAGTCAAATGTGAAAGTTTTGCAAATTCTCTGTGCTCTTTGGACTTATTTTTCAGTTTTAAATGAGGGTATTTCTTTCTGGAATTGAACTCAGTGCCCTGTGGCCCTATGTTACATTCATTGACTGTTTGTCTTTGAATTAATTTGAGATGAAGACTCCAGTAAAACATTGACCTTATCTATGATTTTATGATTTTATCTTTCTGCAGCCTCTGGTCCTGCTTTAAAAGAGCACAAATGAATTATGAGAAGTGATTTTAAAGGATGGGAAGCAAATTCACCACAGTTAAGCCTCAACCTAAAGTCAAATCCACTATTTGTCCTCAGCTTCAATATAATTCTGAAAAAGTGAGTGATTTGTCTTTTATATTAATGTATCCTGGATAAAGCGGAGGAAGACGAAGATAAATTTACATTTTACCCAGTAGTTTTTGTTTCTAGTCCAAACAACAGTCTTACAGGGGCTCCTTTTGAAATCAGCAGAGAAATGACTGTTGGTTTGTTTTTCTTACCAGTGATGATTTGATGTTAATAGAATTCCAGGAAGTGGAGCCACTGAGGCCCAGACCAGAGTGTCAGCCCCTGAACTAGCAGTGTTGTGAGCCACGGCGAGCCCAGCAGCTAAACGATACCTCCGCCCTCGCTGGCGTCCCTGCTGGAGCTCTGACAGCCTGAGCAACAAACTGTTTGTTTTTGCAGTGGCTCGGCTGCTGAATGTACAGCTACTCGTGCCAGCAGTCCACACAATCCTGCTGCTAAGAGGTGAAGGACAAACTTTGCAGTGTCTGGATCCAGAAGGCCTGCCGCCCCCCCTACTGTTATCTGTTGTAATCAGTCGCTCAGTTAGAGATGAAACTGTTGGCAGTCTTATTTCCACACACATACAATCCCCCTTTGGTTTTACCTAAAAATGAAACCCTCGCAGCCCATGTCTTACAAAATGTTGCCGAAGCTCTGCCAGTTACAATGAATCCCCAGTCATCTGTGTTAGTTTTCATGTAGCCAAAGTTCAGCTGCCCATTGAGGCTCCTCATTTATTTTAAACCACCGCCCTCTAGTACACACGCAATGTGAAGGAGACGACTGTCAACGGCCTCATCTACATTCATTCACCATAAGCCAGCTGTCTCTGTGTTAGAATTCATAGGTGTTATTCTTCACAGTTGTGAAATGAAAGATTTATTTTTGACTTGGGTTGGGTTGAGGCTTCCTGAACAAAGCCAGATGGTTGATGTTTGTTCTGATTATGAAATTTTTAGATCCACTGTTTTGGCTGCAGGCTGAAGACCTTGCTGTTGTTATTGAAGCTGCTTTTGATGTCCCTTTCCAATTAGTGACTTTTATGGTTTTCAAGCTTTGAAATATTCTCTTTAGAGCTCAAGCACTAAGAACACATCAGACATTGTAAAGCATCAAATCAACAAGTTTTTCAAGTTTTAGCTGCAGTGTTGGTGGAGGAACTAGTTACTGCAGAGGATATTTAGATCGTGGTTAGTAATGTGGTTCCTATTACCTGAGGTGACTGAAAGTCTGATCGTCTTTTTTCAGAAGTCAGAAAAATTCTTTGTTCAGAAAAGAAGGTGAGAATCCCCATCAGAAGGTGTGCAGTGTTGATAACAACAAACCAAAGAGGCCAAATTCAATCTGTCTCTGTCCATCAGTTTCATTAATAAAGTTATTTTTTCATATCATTGCATGTCATTGTTTGTGGCAAACAATCAGTGGTAAACAAATCTGGGTCCTTGGGTGGGGGTTCTCACCAGAACATACAGTCTCTCCCATGTTGAGTGTATCTATTTACATTCCCAGTTAAACATGGGTAAACATTTTGGAATGACTACAAATCACCTGCAATGGATCATCATATTTATCCTTTCAGCGTGACCACCATGTTTCTTTTTCTTCTATCGATAAAAAGGCTCAGTTCTAGGTCAGGTAGTATTGTACTGAATCCTCCAATGCTGATGGCTACCAGTCCATCACCTCAGATATTCTTTGATTTTTTGTATATATAAAAAAAATGTTCCAAGATGGTTCCCCTACCATTCATGGTCAGCAGAAGATACACTCTTTGATGTTCTGCGAGCTGAGGGATGAGCAACTCATTCCACAAAGGGCCGCCATGGCTGCAGGTTTTTGTTCACAACCAAGCAGCAGCACACCAGACCTCACTCATTTCATTAACAGATCTCAGTCTTCAGACAGTGGATTGGTCAAACCATGTGCTCTTGATAGGTTGGAACAACAACCTGCAGCCACAGCGGCCAGGTGGAATGAGTTGCCCATCCCTGTGCTGGTTGAACTGGTTGAAAGTGAGCACCTTAGAGACAACCTCTCCCACAAAAACTTGGAAAAGCTAAGATATACATTATCATGTCATCACAGGTGTTTGTAACCAGGTATCTTGAGGTGTGGCTTGACCACAAATACGAGTATTTTATTTTTTCTTGAGGGATTTTTCTGTGATGTCAAATACCACACCACTGAATCCAGTTCATCAAACAATTAAAACAAAACACCCAATAAAATTGAGGGTGTTTTTTTGTATGTATGTATTGCACATGATAATATTGCACATTTACCACATGGATATGTATTGTCTACTGTTATGTACTAATTTTAACCTAATTAATTAGCAGTTTAGTCCCTGATCCTGAACATCTTGGATAAACTTGTCAGGAATCTGGAAGTGTAAGCTCTTGAGAACCTGTGGCACCTTAGGGTGAAAAAGCAGCAACCTGGGTGAGACGATTTCCCGACGATGTCTGAGGCCCGAGGCAGACAGAGAGTTCAGTGTCCTCTAGTGACGGTAACAATGGTGCAACTCTTTGAAGAGCTTTGCTGTCGAATCAATGGCTCAAATGATGTCTTATTCCTGCATATCAGGTTGAAATGGACAAAAAATCAAGTATCTGTTCTGAGTAGCTGTGCAACATGGTAATGTAATACTTCACACAAACACCAACAAAGCTTCCTTTCATTTACCTTACATGCAGGATGATCCGTTGCACATATATTCTGCTCTATTTGCGAATATAATAGATACACATTGGAGATGTCATAGATGTGTGTTGTAATTGTCTGTGCTGTTGGTGAGCTTACGCTACAAAGGGCTCGCATCAGTGGAAATCCCAGGGTAATACAAAACATACTCTACAAAGCACTGTTTAGGGAGCTCAAGAGATCTATATACCCCTACCGAGCTGTGCCTCGCTGCATACAAAACCTCATAAACATTTTTATGCTGTTGGTCCTGTAAGGCTGCAGCGTTGATCACAGCTCAGTGCGGCTGCTAAATAAACAACCGGGTCTTGTGCGATTCATCGTGAAGGTGAACAAAAAAAAGGGGAAGAAAATGGGGTTAAACGCAACAAAAGAGACTAAAAACCGAATTGTGCAAAAATGACATGACATGACAGGGGCACTTATTATCCCAGCCAGATTGAGCTATCTGTTAATCACTGTCATTCCACCATTCAGCTCACGCTTAATAATTCAGTGCCCCGCTGACATGGACGGTATACCTTCTGCTCTCAGAGACACACATTGTCAGACAGCCATCAAATATTGAGAGTCTGTTTTTTTGAGTATACAGAGCCATTTTATTCTGTTACGAGATAACTAAGAATAAAGTTTGGTGTTTTGGGAAAGAAGGTCATTCCATGTTTTCACGGATTTGGTCTGTGTATATTAATTGTGTGCTGCGCTGCATGAGAATGAGTACAATTACGAAACAACAAAGGCAGAAATGAGTGATTGCAGGGAGGCAGCAGGGACACGGTGATCTTATATTTACAAGGATGCTCATGTGAATCAGATATGGTGAGACTCCCTTTAATGTCAGGTTCCGACCTGTGAATGCACATTAGCTGGAGAGACTGGTGCTCTCCAGCACTGTAATTACCTACAGTAAGTGTCCTCGGCCAAGAGAATGGCAGCTCACACAGGTAGGGGGTGGACTCTGTCTCAATTAATCTGCTTTGTTTCATCTCCCGTCTCTCCAAAGACGTCAGTAACATGGAGACGCAGAAGGAGGAGGGTGTGGGGGTCCTGTGTACAGCTGGCGGGCCCCTCCCCTCCTTAACAGAACAGAGAATGTCACGGAATAAAACAGAAAGCGTTGAGAAGCTTCCCTTTTGAAGTGATCTCAGCCTGACACAGCTCCGCCGTCGAATTTGTGATCTGCAAACAAACGGCGTCCTTTCTGATGAAAAGAGCTCAGCGGTAACATCTGCTGCGTTGTGTGAGAGCGGCCTCTGATAGAGGTTTGATGGCTGACGGCTTTTGATAAGTCACTTATGACAATTTGACTTTTTCTGTTTTTATCTGCTGTTCCCGCAAATGCTCACTCTGGGTGCGCCTGCGAGCCCGCGCCTCGCTTTGTTGTCATTCATCATCAAACAGGTGTTTTTTTTGTTGTTGGTTTGTTTCAGACTACATGGGAGTGTTTTTTCTAATTGTCTTAATATAGAAAGACAACAAAACCTAAGAGGTGAATCAAAAGAAGATAGCCCTTTCATCACATTCAGATACAATAGGTATTGTTCTAGAAAATGTGTGCTGTTGCATTGAATGCCACACACAGACACAAGGTAAACTGAGCAGACCTCTCCAGAGCTGCTGCCCTTTACAGCCACGTCCCAGAACAGAAACTAAAACCACCAGCAGGTCCGGCTCCGTGTCCATTTCATCATGTTTCAATCCACCACAAGCTATATCCTGTTACAAAGGCTCAGAGAGGGCAAAAGGCAGAACTGTCATCATAACAGGGCACCGGGGTGTCGGAGAGGCAGGCAGCACCACAGGCAAGGTCTGCCAGTGTATATGAGGATTTTGGCGACAGTCAGAGCAGGTCGGAGCTACAAATGTCTCATCAGTCCTTCATGCGAGAATAACATGAGGAACCAGAAGGGCTTTGTGCAGCAGGCAAACTGCATTAGGTTAAGGTTTGTTCTTTTTATGTAAAATACACAGAAAAATCACTTTTGTCACCAAGAGAATGTCCTCACTGTCCTCACACACTGCGGAGAAGAGCTTGTTTTTCCATTTTGGAAGAAGCAATTGGCGAAAAAGGGAGAGACGAGGAAAAGTCTCTCATACATTATGTCAGTCAAGCTGGAATGTCTGTTTGGTTTATTTTTGTACAGCAGCACCCTAATCGTGGTCTGACCACGGCCATTGATAAATGATTGATGCGTTTCCTTACAGTAAAAATACATAGCGGCTACTCCCCGTATGGAGCGGCATGGTGATAAAGTGGTTGCACTGTCACCTCTCAGCAAGAAGGCTCTGGGTTTGGTCCCTCGGCCTGGAGCCTTTCTGTGTGGAGTCTGCGTGTTGTCACTGTCCCTACATGGATTTTTTTCCAGGTTCTCCGTTTTCCAACCGTCCAAAGACATGAACATCATCTCTAAAAGAGCCCACAGGTGTGAATGTGAGCGTCTGAGGTTGTTTGCTTCTATATCTGCTCTGCGATAGACTTGCTGGGACTGGATGACACTGGCTACTATTGTAAAAAACAAAAAATGTCACATTCAGTTGCAATTCAGCTGTTTTCATTCTCAGGTTAGGTGGTACTCACCTGTATATATCTGTGTAGAGTCCATAGTGGAGGCAGTTAGTATCTACCAGTATAAACTGGGTCTGTATTGTCACTGACCATTCTTTGGCCTTTAGAGTTTCTTTTGGGATTGACAAAGCTCTGCATATACTCTATTCACATAATCATCTGTTCCCCGTAACACCAACAACAAACCAAGCTTCCCCTGCTCGGACATTCATGTAAAATTCAAAGGCAGTCTTAAATCTTTAAACGTGGAGTCAGGTTTATTTTAGGTAGGTCGTGACGCCCATTTCACCAAGATGATTCACCCAAATCAAACTGCACAACTTCATCTACTTTATCCTCTTACTCCCCTAACTGATGTGTTCTCAACTCACCCAAGAGAAGCTGATTTATGCCTCAATAAATTTGCATACTGACGCATTTAAAGGTCTGAAATGGCTGTTTTTCATGATGCCTCCAAACTGTAAAGCGATAGTCAGCCCATCCATTTACTCATTTTAATTCACTGCTTTTTATCATTGCTGCAGGTACACTCTGAATTCACCACCACCCACACTGTTTTTGGGGCGATTGTGAGCACTGACACCATCTGGCATTATGAGAAGGAGTCTGGGAAACATGGCTGCTGCCAAGGGCAACTTGCGGCAATTGTATTGTGGTTCCAGATAGGCTTACTGTGTCTAATAGGTCGGCACGGGTCCAGGAATCTGACTGTCCACCCGAGGCCACAAACCAGGGTCAAAGGAGTTATCGGAGTGAAAGGTGGAGCTTTAATCACCAAGCAGTGAGGAGTTCAAGGGTGACAACAAAATTCACACCATGAGCAAATGTACTTGCAGGTGTTTGTGGGTGGGGATGTTTGTCATTTCCCTTTTTACCACAGCCCCCCTTCTCTAATCCAACTGCCAAGTAATTTTCTGTTGATGGTTCACTTTAATGTCAAAACTCTCTCTCTTCTTCTGCAGGCTTGAAGAATTTGCATGCTAGGTATCAGTTACTCCCCCAAGTCACAATCCTCATAAAAACGCGTTGCCTCCCCTCCCTTTGCCCCCTGCGCAGGTGACAAGCTAAAATGAGAGATAGCTCCATTTGCTTCCTATAGCTAATTGGATTAGTGCTTAAGGCACTACAATAATGGCTGAATTTAGAGAGGCAGGCGGAGAGAATGGGGGAGTGGGGAGCGAAGTGCTAGAGCCAATTTTCCAGTGAAATGAGCTTTGCTCCAGGTGAAGAGAAAACTCCTGCAGAGAAATAGAGGAGCTGTGTGTAGGGAGATTTTATGCTACTAGACGCAGTAATGTGTCACAGAATTTACATTCAGTGCGTGACAAGAAGAGCACATAGTTGTAAATGACATGTTTATACCATTGTCACAATGCAGCAAATTAATTACAGGTCGTAATAGGAGATGATGGCGTCCTTTTATATCATGGCCATAGAGAATACTTGTTTGAGATTAGCTGGAGGGTTTGCATCAATATGAGACAACAATGCAGCTATGGTGAAGCACACTCCCTGCTGTTCAAGACTTATTCGCAGGTACGTTTAAAGGTGCGTTACAAACATCAAAACTGTTCAGAGTGTGAACATCTTTGGAGTCTATCCCCAAGGTCTAATACACACCTGCTGCCTTCCTCATAAAGCAAAGACAAGCTCCTTGAAAGCTACAATCTGTTTCCCTGCCTTTTGGTTTGTTTCTACCATCAGTTCATGACGAGGGAGGTAATCTATTGAAGAGCTGCATACAGGTGCACCATTGTGCACCTAGAGATCACAGCCACAACATCAACACTAATCAAGGACCAGCTCACAAACACTGCTCCTAATATTTAAGCATATTGCTGCTATTTTTTATATTAACAGTGGAGTAAATATCAAATTCTATTAGTAGATTAAATGTTTGATGACAGTTACAATTGTTTTTATTCAATTTTTCTTTTTTTTTTGTCATCCTGTGGTAAAAATAACTCTCTAAGAGCTGAGCTCAGGCATCATTATAAATGCTTCCTCAATCTTCCTGCACCTTTGAACCTTTAGCAGCAACTAGGGCAGCAATTAAGGTGGTTATAAAAATAACATACAACGGTGAAAAACTGCACAAGAAGTGCTTTTACTTACTCTTCATAAACATGTTAGTTTGAAACCTCTCCACACATTCTTTTCCATTACAGCACTGACTATATTTCGTCATCAGAGGTTCGACAATAAATGACCAGACCACATATGTCTCATCTTTTTTTTTTGTTTTTTGGACAGTTTCTCTGTTCATCGCTCATGACTTGGTGTAAATCTGCACTAAACAGCTTTGAACACTTACAGCTCCAGATGGCAGCAGGAGGTACAATGTCTGCAAAATGTGAATATGCAAAATTTATGTAACCTGATGGGAACACACGCTTCGTTCCTGTTTTCACTAATTAGTCTGTGAAACTTAAGTAACAGGGACAAATGAGAATTTTCAAAGACACATTTTTTAGGGGAATATTTGGTTTGTCATCTGCAAATAATCTGATAAGAGTTATTTAATCCAAAGAAGGTCATGTTTTTCGCCGAACACATAACACTTTCAAAACCTTTTCTCCTCATTTCTACTAATGGTCCTAGACTCCACTTTGTGCTTTCACCAAATTTTCAACAGACCACCAGCAATTTGCTGCATTTTCAGATGGTTCGCATGTGAAAAACAAATGCTACACTTACACGACATGAGTGTGCAATGTGACTGGCACACTTTGTGAGCAAAGTCTTGTCACCACATGCACTCTGCATGTAAACAGTGCTTTCATTTATGGCTTATTATGTAGACAGGGAAATAAATGTTAAGCAAGGATTGTTTAATAAAAGCATGCCATGAACAGATGAATAGAATGAATAGATTTCTATTTATCAGTCACTTTCACACTAAGTCAATAAACTGAAAAACATTGTGTTACTGCCTCCTACAACTGTACCTACGAGAGCGGGTGCTATTTTAGAGGCACAGTTACTTGACAGGTAGGTTGTTCCAAGGATCTAGGACAGGGATGTCCAAACTATTCCACAAAGGGCCGCCGTGGCTGCAGGTTTTTGTTCCAACCAAGCAGCAGCACACCAGACTTCACTCATTTAATCAACTGATCTCAGTCTTCAGACAGTTGATTGGTCAAACTGTGTGCTCTT
>OMNW01035840.1:45471-70365 GCA_900303245.1 Selene dorsalis
ATTTATGGCTTATTATGTAGACAGGGAAATAAATGTTAAGCAAGGATTGTTTAATAAAAGCATGCCATGAACAGATGAATAGAATGAATAGATTTCTATTTATCAGTCACTTTCACACTAAGTCAATAAACTGAAAAACATAGTGTTACCGCCTCCTACAACTGTACCTACGAGAGCGGGTGCTATTTTAGAGGCACAGCTACTTGACAGGTAGGTTGTTCCAAGGATCTAGGAGAACTTGCCGCTGCTCCTCTGTGGAGTCAGGCTGTCTCAGTATCTTCTGTCTCTTCATGTAATCCCACACTGACTCCATGATGCTGAGATCAGGCCTCTGTGGGGGCCAGACCATCTGTTGCAGGACTCATCATCCCTCTTGTTGCTGAGGATACTTTTCCATGACTCTGGCTGCGTATTTGGTTTTGCTGTCACGCTGCCTATCAGACTAAACTTAAGCACAGAACTGATGATGGAGGCAGTATTTGCCGCCGCCATGTTGTTCAGCAGCACTTTAATATTTACTCTTTTGTATTCAAATTACTATGCATTTTTTGTATTGTATTGTATTTGTATTTGTTCAGATGACCACAGCTGTTGTACAAGTCAGATCAGGAAGTTACATTCAGTGCAAAGGGGCTGCATGTAATATGCAGATTAAACCCATGATCCCATTAAGAAAGTGCACTACCCTTGTAAATGAAGATAATAGTTATTTTGTGGCTTAAGCAGTTCCCCCACAAAGTTAAAATGGCAATTGCACCTGTGGGTTTGAGACTGTAAAATCAATCTTAAAACATGGCCTTTTGTCTGCATTATTATTCTGCTGCTGCTGAGATGTCACAGTTACCTTTTGTGTGTGCCAACATGGGACACCGAGTTTTATGCAGAGTGTAAATAAATGTAGCAGGACTGTTGAGAAATGCAGGGGAAGAAATCAGCTCGAGGGCGCAGTATTAACACACACGACATGAGATGGAAAATTGCTGAGACGCAAAGGAGAGGACATGAACTTATGGCCATTCTACAGTGCTGATTTATCTGATGAGAGAGGCAATTTAACACTTCTGCACTGATTTGTGGATGTTCTCCGTGCCCTGTCCACCTAGATCAATAAGGGTGTCAGTGCTATGGCCTTAAATTACTGTTAGATGCTCATTACGAGGCAAAGCTCAATAGAATTGGGGGTATGGTTTCTGTACGTGTATGTGTATGTGTGCGTGTGCGTACTGAACCTTTGAGTGCATCGTTGTGAAGCGTCTGCCAATAAACACCAAGGCCATGAGATGGTTTGAGTTGCAGAGGTTTAATCAACCACAGGCACAATCGCTCCCTCCTGCACTCGCACACACAAAAAAAGAAGCCAGAGGAGGGGGTGAAAACACCAAATTCTCCTTGAACTTACCTTCATAGGCCACAGGCGTGTTGGTGTACAATATAATTTATAACAAACAATGTTGCAGTGTGGATAAAATGTGAAATAGTATGTCCACAATGGGATGATCAAAGGCCAGAAAAAGCAATAAAAGGAGTGCGTCTATCCATCAACGGGCTGCTGAACACCTAGAATGATCTCAGTCTCAGGTGGACTGGATGCTTGACACGGACTCTCGTCTCTAAATCACACGGCTGCTCTCTTATTTCCTGGATGACTGGACAGTTTCTCCCCTCAGCCATGTACAAAACAAGCAACTTCTGAATGGGAAACTTCACCAGTCAAGTCAATGGTGAGTCACATTTGTGCTTCATTGATTTTTTTTTTTTTTTTTTATGTTTCTGCTCTCTACCACATCGGTGCATCTTATAAAGCTTCAATTGTATTCCATGCACACTTGATAAAAATAATGGTGTTTTTTACATCGTCTTGCCATCTGCATCAAAATGGGTCTGCCTGTTATATTAGAGTGAGCACACATGCACGCAGCGCTTGGCATCACATCCTTATAGTTCTATGTTTTCATAGTAAGACATCTGCTCATCTTTCACTACGTCCCACTCTCTTGTTGTTCTGTGCACTTCACAACATCGGTGACAGATTTATTTAGCAAAAAGCAGGTTTCTCATCTGCTTATACTTACTTGCTGAAACTTGGTCGACAGGATTTAATCAACCTTTTTTAGATTAGATTATGTTTATTTGTCCTTTCCAGGAAAACTGTTTTCACATTTCGTACAAACCTCGAGAAACATTCACGGATCACAAAACACTAACACATGACAGAGTCGGACCATCAATACAAAACCACGCTGTCGCAACATATATCTGCCACCACCCACACAGTCATTCAAATACATACATACATATTACAGTGAGGGATGTCCAATATTGGAAGTTTTGCAGGTATCCGATATGCCAGTGTCCAACACTTGATTTCCGATTCCAATAACAACTGATACAGATATGCAGGCTTTTTTCTCCAATATATATATATGTATATATATCTGTAGCCGCTTTCAGTTTTCTTGTCCTGATGCCAACTTTAGTGTCAAAAACTTGTGATTGTCACAGAGTGTATTTTCTGCACTGGCTTTTAATCAAGGGAACCAGAGTGATGTTAACTTCTGGTTTGGCCTACAAGAGCACGTCGTCCCTGCGGCACTGAATTCCTTCTACTTTTGTGCTCGTCATACTCCACAGGTCTCTTCACAGACCAGTGGCTGAAGTCAGAGACGCTACATCCATGTTTACTGCCACACAAACTGAAAAAAAAAACAAAAAACAAAATACAAGACATGCCATGTCTCACAGCCCACTGCTGGATAATGCGCCCGACACCAGCCTCCTGCTCTTCTTGAAGAAAATACCCCGACAGTAAGAGACTATCAGGTTACCTGGCTCCCAGACCTGTCACTGGCTGATGTGCTTGGCTGCCTGACTGTCTGAGGACCAGAGTGAGACCATCCTAATGAGAGATAAGGAAAGAGCAGAGGCTTGTCTGTGTGTTCCTGCAGGTGCTGAACACACCCTGGTACAGAGGGCTCACACTGACAGGTGGAGAGCAACTCTAAAGTCCACTTTTTTTCACTAAGGTAAACTGAAGTTGAATTCAATCTAAGCCACTTAATCGCTGCACATATACAGGGGTTTTATTTACATTCAGAGTTCCCCTCCGAAACACACAGTGTGCATCCAGCCTTGCATGCCTTTTCTACCTCATGAAACATTTGCAAAGAGCTTTTTGTTTGTCAGCTTGCAGTGGTCTCCCTCTTCTCTTATATTACTGCAGTGTTACCTTTTACAAGCACACAAACACCCTGCATGCTCTGCAAGAACGTGCATCAGGTTACATCACTTCCCATCAACACTTGTCATGTATTGCTTTATATTTCTGAAAGTGAATGATGTTATACTTACTTATGATTTTACTATTGGATTTAATGCATGACTCAGTGAATTAAAGTCGAGTGAATACACATTTAAAAGAAACAAACAAACAAAATCCATAAAGCTCTGAAATCCTAATAACCTGTTTGTGTATTGCTCTCTTCAGCAGCTAGTCTCGATGCTACCACTGGAGGAATTTTTAAATCCCACTAGCAGCTTTAATATTTGACAAAAAATATTGTTTTTCTTCTATTTTTTACTTTTCTGTCAGTGAATGTGGTGAAAGTATCTTTCTTAGAGAAGAAAGATGACAGAAATACAAATTAAATACTTTATCTCAAGTCAAGTCAAACCAAACTGAACTTTTGACTAAATATTTACATATAATGTGCAGCAATTACACTCTTATTATGAGCTGGATTTGCTGTTTTTTTTTTTAGATCTTAAGGAACAGAAATGAGCTCTGCAGCTTGTAGAATAACATGTGTTTCTCCAATGGATGTTTATGATATGAGATCCTGATGGCTATCATCCAAAGCACATCAGGATGATTTTATCACCATATCTCTGGACAATTTAGAATAGTGAAAATATGCAATCAAACAATTACTATCACTTCATCAGAGAGGGAACTTTTAACCATTATTGTACAAAGGTACACCAAAAGATCAACTGATAAACTAGTGATCCACAATACTGTCAATGTGGTGCAACCCCCCTATATTCTCTGCACCTGCTGTGACTTGAAAATATACACATGCGCACACTTAAAGCTGGCTTCATCCAAGGAGAGCACATTTTCCAGCATTATTTCACACTCACAATGGTACTGTCTCAGTCTTGAGAGCTGCCCAGCCCTGCACAGTCTTATCTGCCAGATTCTCCTGCAGGTCTGGGGAGCGGACAAACAAAGCCACCTGCTCTAACCACACAGTCCCAACTGCATCAGGGTCTCAGTGTGTTCAGACGGGCACAATACACACTCTCCAATTGTGTTTCTATGTGTTAAAATGTAACTGTTTTTTATACATGTGTGTGGTTGTATTAATTTCTCATGCACCATCTTTGTTGAAAGGTTCTGTAGATCATATGGATAACTTGATGAAACAGTGAGATCTTCAAACCTTTCATCACACTCTGAACCTTACTGACTATAACTGCCCACTGCAACATCCACACATGAGATGGTTTTCTTTGATCTTCCAACTCAAGCTCTTTAAGCACATAATGAAACCCTGATGAATATTTGCACTTGTGAAACATTATACAAGAGCTATTTGTAGCTGCTTTGCTAGTGCGATATACCAAGAGCAGGACTAACAGCTGTTTATTTGCAAGTCAACAAGACACGTTTGGCATCAATCTGTATTCCTTTATTCACCAGGAGCTGTCGCCACCGATGGAAAGCCACATTCTCTCACTATCCTCTGTCACTTTTATTGTGTTTTCTACCTCTGAGGTTAGCATGCTAACTAGGTAGTTAGCATATTAAGCCCTTTTCAGATAGAATGCCGTTTCCATGCAGGCCATGCGGTACGGTGCAAGAGCGTGCAAAGACCCTGGTGCAGCGCACAAATTACGTGCCTGTTGCCAGGCGACCGAAGCGACAACAGGAAGTGTTACATTCCCCCAATGCTGGCTTGCTGGTGTAGTCCATGTCCATGCATCACATATCTGACAAATAAGCAAAAGGAAATCCTGTCATTAGTTCTTCTGAGAAGGACACGAGTAGCAGCACACGTGAAGAGGAGTGGGGGGGGGGGTGCCCCTGCAGGGCAAGGCAGCGACACGCAACACATACACAACGAATGGGGAGCTGTGTGCAGCCTGTGTACACTACTATCACTTTCTAGTTGTAACTCATTAAAGCCTCCGATCTGACCTGAATAAGCTCTGCTCAGAACATTTCTCCAACCTTCTGTAAACGCTCAGATAGCCAGAGCTCCTGTCAAGCAACAATCACCAACAGATCTGATTTAACAGGCTGTTTTTATGGCCAACTAGACATTGGATTTTCTTTGGATTCTTGAAGTTTCCATGGTTTACACATTAGACATGAGCCAGAAATTTTAAATCAGGCAAATGGATACCATTTGTTTTCTGATGCAAGTTATTTTCAAAATGTATTTTAAACGAATAGCTTCACAGGTTAATCTATTTTTTAAAGAAGAAGCAGCAAATGTTGATCCTATCTATGTCCTCAACACTTCATGGACCCCGGTTTCTCATATAGGAACATTTGGGAGACACCATGTTGCTGAAAAGCACAGTGAATTCGGCATAATTAGGATTTTGTTTGGCAGTGTCTCCAAAGCTTGTTGCCTCTGTAGATAATCCTAACAGGCTACACAATGTGTTTGTCTGAGCTATGGGAGAACTGTGAACTCAAGCCTGAGCCTGTAAGCTGCCACAGAAGGAAATGAATGAACACCCACATTCACAACAAAGCAGACATTAAGAGAGGGAGGCAGGGAGGGGAAAAACAGAGGCAGGAAGGTGGCTGTTGGAGTGATGACACATAGCACGGCTCTGTTCTGCGGCACAGAAATGACTTTGGTGACTGTTTGTGCTGAAGGTTTTCCGTGTTAAGTCAGCCCTGCATTTGTTCAGCTGTTGTAGTTGAGGAAAAAAAAGTTTCTCTTTTTAGAGTGAAAAGAATTATAGTGCTTCCATCTGAATTATTTATTATTTAAGTATGAGCAATATCTAAAGGACATTTTGGGAAACACGCTTACATTGGCGTTCTTGCTGAGAAGTAGATGAGACGACACCGCTCTCATGTCTGTGTCAGCAGCAAGTTTAGCTTTACATAAAGACTGGAGACGCAGGGGAGCAGCTTGACTAGCTGAATTCAAAAGAATGTGAAACAATGTGGCAGCACCCCTGCAGCTCAGTAATTTCCATGTTATATCTCATTTGTTTAAACTAAAGTGTAAAGGCCACAAAGTTGTGGTTTCACACTGGGTTATTATTTGACTATTTCTTGAACAGCTGCAACGACTTCCCTTTTTAATAGGTTTTTGCACATATTATACAATTACATGGTAATTAGTGCGCTTCAGACGTGCTGGGAAGCCACTTTTGTTATATATCGTCAGCACTTGTTGGCTTTACCTGTATTTTTTTTACCTATATATTCTGACTGACTGACTGACTGGATATTGGCTATAGTGGAGTAATCTCAACTTTAAATCTGGTTGTCATATATGACCTCAAATTTTGCATTTTCACACTGCACAAAAATTAACAAACTGTCATAAGACGTCGCTGCTCAATCAATCCCACACAAAACTCACCATAAAATCAAACAAATTGTTTTTCTACCCAGCTTTCTAATGGATTAGATACATCATGGATTTAGTTTTACAGAATAATATAAAAACATGAAAGTATTCAAACAAGTGCATTTTCCAGAATCTCAATGTATCTCGAGAGTCAGATCTTTAAAGATATGTAGAAAAATAAACTGAAATTGATGGGAGATTTCAACAGTTGGATTTAAACCTAACGTGAAGAGTCAATAGTTCATCATAAAACATCTCGCCTCTAAAATCTGTTAATATTCATCACCCATGTAACAACTCTGAGCCAGACATACCATAGTAGGTGACTAGAATTAATAGAAATCCATTGATTTTCATTTAATTGTTGATGACTTTGTGAGTCTTGGTCTCATTAAACAACAGCGCAATGCAGATGCACAGCTTAGCCGTTGTCAAACTCGCATCTCTGACCTCCAAGGACCGGTGCATTTAACAGGGAACTGCCTCTCATTACTTATCCTTTATCTGCTGTCTCATTATACCCTTGTTCTGTTTTTTGAAATTTTCTATTACTGTCTTTGCAATGCAAATCTGCTGCTTAAATCAGCAGCTCTGTGTATACAAAGGCAAGGGGGGAAGTGGGGGATGCTCATCCAATTAGTGCTGAGAAATCTGGGCACTTGGGGAAGTAGTCAGGGTGTGAAAAGGGACCAGGCTCTAAAGAATATTCCCATCATCCTAAATGCTGCTTTTTTTCATCAAAGTATGATTTATATGAGAGAGACAGACTTGCTATAATCTTTGCAGTGCAGCATCAGGTCCGCAGTAAACTAATGTGCATGTTCTGATAATGCCTTCCTGGATGGTGGATGATAGCTCGTGTGTCATGACCGCAGGCCTATCGCTCGCTGCGTTCCCCCCGCAGTGTGAGCCAATATGTTCGGCAGACATAGATGTGGGCATTGCCTAATGGAATCCAGTCAGCATGGCTGATACCATCACCAAGTCACACTGCCAAGCCTCGATAACACCAGGCTCTCTCCCTCTTTGGAGCTATGGCAAGTGTCCTGGAGAGCCCTGCAGGATGTTACATATTAATACTTCTCGACATTTGCTGGGTGATAAGCAGCCTGGGTATAAATATTTCTTTTTATGAAACCACTTCGGCACAGCTTCCTCACAGAAGACAATCTGGCTATTTTCTCCTCACAGACGCGTATCTGAAAACAAATGCTCTGTCCTCAGTAACCTGTACTTCTTAAAGATGCATCACCACACAAACGGAAGATAATGCATAATGTAAGGTCTGCCATACTATGGTGAGAGTAAGATTCGTAAGGTCACTATAATATGTTGTGTGGCTTGAAAGGCATAGTTGGACATTTTGGGAAATATATTTCCTATTTCTCTCTTTCTTCCCTAGAGTTTGTTGATGAGATAAGATACCACTCTCATGTCCGCCTGATATGAAGCTACAGTCAAGAGCTGGAATGGTTGATTCAGCTTAGTTTAGCATGAAGACAGAAACCTGGTAAACATGCTGTGTCATATATATAATCTGTCAAATTCTTTAATTCAAAAACCTTGAATCTTAAATCTTTTCCAAATTTAGAAAATTGTCAATTCCTGTTCATTACTTTCATGCACATAATGTGTGATTATGCATATGATAATGTAACACAGTGGGGAAGAAGTTGCAAAAAGGAAAATGCAATGATGAGCACCAGCATAGTCGCAACATGAGAAAGATGTGAGATACAAATCACCCCACCACTCTGCAGTATATGCTGTAAGCTAACCTGTGGGGTGGGTTCGGGGTTCGTTTACCTGTGTTGAGTACTAGCTACTCTATGAAAACACATCTATTTTTATCTAATTACAGTGCCATGAATAACTGACCCCAGACAATGTGATAAAGGGCAAAGATAAATCAACTTTAAGTCTTTAAACATAGTATAAACAAAACATACTGTCCCCAAACAACACAAATTACCCATTTAAACTGAATAAACAATAACCCAAATGCATAATATTTTATCCCTGGCAAACAAATTATAATCCCCTTAATAAATAAAGTTGATAGCTTAATATAATGTGACTTTGAAACGCATGTTTTCTTTAGAAAAAAAGGGCGTCACTGCCAAACAATCAATATTTAGGGAACACTTTAATAACACAGGGGCCCACAGACACTCACTCACCTGCTGAGACGCAGATGCAGGCCTGATGATGCTCGGGTGTTGCGGCCGACAGAGTCCTCCTCTGCACCGGAGGACAGATGAGACTGTAGGGTCATAGTTCAGCGGTGGACTCCACGCAGTAGCACCGGAGCTCTCCGTCGACAGGTGTGCTAGTCCCTGTCCGTCCGGCATGCAGTCCTCCAGCTAGAGTCCTCTTCCAGCATAAACTCTTCACCAACTCTCACACACACACCACTCGTCCCAAAACCCCAAAAACGTAAATGGGGAAAAGCGCCGGTTTGTGTAGATACCGTATTCGTTTACGCAACATTGTGCTAACGACCATGGATCCATGCTAACGATGCGCACCACTTTCTCCTTCCGGTTTCTCTCCTCTGCTCCCGTACCTCAGCCAATCACTGCAAATCACACTACCTGTTATCTATTTACCCAATTAAACAACAGAACAAAACAACATGAGATTGTTACCTGTATTCTCGTGACATTCAATTTTATTCGGTAAACAAGTGTTATTAATCTATATCCTTTGCATATATATATATATATATACAACTGAAACACTGTCTCTAAATCAAACACATTTAATTTCAGTTTCACGTGTTAACTTTTTGAAGAACATCAATACTTTCAGAAAAAAATATATTTTAACACCTCTATTTTATTATCAGGGCTGCAGTAGTTGACATAAGATTATGCTATGCTAGCAGTTTCCTCCCCTTTTTACGCTAAGCTAAATTAAACAGCTGCTGGCTCAGGCTCCTTATTTGCTCAGAGAGAGACATTATGGCATCAATCTTCTCTTTGAACTCCTGGCAAAGAAAGTCAGTGAGTGTAATTCCCAAAATGTCAAACTATTCCTTTAATGGAGAGAGAATCTGCTTATGCAGCTATTGCAAGCCACACAGCCATCAGGCGTGTGTGTGTGTGTGTGTGTGTGTGGGAGAGTGGTTTCTGCACATATACCTGTGTGTCTGGGTGCTACAGAGTCTTGAAATCCAAATGTGAAATGCAGAGTGAAACAAATTTAAACCACACGGCTCTTCTTCTCCCCCAGTCTCCCTCAGCCCAGTGAAAAATTCATGTTCTATTACCCCATCAAATATGAATTGCAGTTTATAAGATCACATTTGAAATTCCAGGTCACAGCTCATGCATTCCCAAATACTTTTGGTAACATCGCCGGGGTCTATTTCTGGCGCCCATCGCACTCAGCTGATAGAAGTAGTTTACAAATGAGTTTCTTCACATCAAGGGAAGGTATGGTAGATTGTGACAAACAAAGCTATCACAGTTTTAAATGAGAAATAATGAAGTGCAGCTACTGTATATGGAGATATATTTAAATGTGTGCATCAGCTACCACAGTGCTGCATGAGTTATGAGATTGCCTGATCACTTGTCATAGGCTGGCATAAGGGAATGAGGCATGTGTCACATCTTGTTTAAGCAGCCTGATGCAGTGTGTGTGTGTGTGTTTTGGTGGATGGTTCACAGCTACTCCTCAGCCTCTCGTTGCGGCTTGTGTTGTCGAAACGGTTCCTCCCCTCCGGCTGTTAACTCACCAGGGAAGTTTCCCGTTGGATACCATGACGACGGCTGGCATCCTCGCCCTGCACTGTGGCAAATAGAGGTCATCTGAAGAGACAACACCCCTTTACCTCTTACCTTCACCACCCCCGCCACTGCAGCCGCCATCGCTGCTGCCATGGCTACGTCAGCTGGCAAAACAGCTTCCAGCCTCTCAGCCTTCCCAGCATTTAGTTCACCTCTCGGTCAGCTGCAGCAGTGAATCCCTTCCAATGTGCGTATGGTCATATAGAGGAATTCAGGTGCCAGGAGACTAGCGCAGCATGTGCTTGCATCTCTTGCACATCCAAGACTTTGGGGTTTTTACATATCCACATCCCTTCAGCTTGCTGTAGAAATCCACAAGAATCTGCTGCAGCGAATGAGCTCTCTTGGCAAGTAGCCCACAGCATGAAATGATCAAAACACATTAATGATTCATCACAAAGTAAAGATTCCATATCTCTGATGTGTGTGTGTGTGTATGTGTGTGTGTATCATGGAAATTTAGTTTCTTTTCCTGACCCCTGTGAAAATCCATAAAGTCTCTGGCTGAATTTTGGGATTTACTTGTTTATGTTTTTGTACAATCATTGCTTGGATTTTCTCCGGTTATGTATCATTACATTTGTGATCACAAACTCTGAGATATGAAAGCAATCTGTTTAGTATGAGTTTGAACCGGGATTATTTGTGTAAGACAGAGTGTACAGACTCACAGTTTTTCTGAGTACGGTACAATTCAAGTGAACTAGACAAGGCCTCATGGTGCTCTTACATGAATAATCTTCCACCATGTCAATGGTGCTTGTCTCAGCTTCTTCATGTTGTGATGTGGCTCTGTGTCTGATGCTAGGGCAGTAAATACCTGTGATTGGAAGTGTGTGATGTGAGGGAAGAAAAATACAGCTCAGCCACCTGCAGTTAGGCAGGACAGACAGAAAGCAGGATGAGAATACAGTTGATGTATAGGAAAGAGAAAAATGCTCAGATGTCAGATAACAGTGGCTCACATTTGGGTTGGCTTACTCCCAAGTGTAACATACATTCAAACACTGACTTAAAATTGCAGCTGTATTATTACTAGAATGTACATAAAGTAGCCCATCAAACGTGTAAGTGGATGAAGGAGTGGGTGGGTCTGCAAAAACTGGCTGGTTACTGAAATGATTAAACATGACTTTATTAATTTTTAATGTGCATCACTGCATAAGGAGATATCTACCAATGCTGATGGTTGATATGGAGCTCATTTGAATAACAGTGCTTTACGTCCTGTTACATTAAGTAGTTTAGTGTAGTGGTACCAACTTGTGCGTGGGGTCCCCTCCAACAAGTCATCAGAGGTTATGAGCTTATATACTAACATGTGTGTTGCATTTGTAGGCAGTGATGATGTTGTGGGTCAGTAACCCAGATACTTTCATGTCCATAAATAGCTGCACCATCTCCAGCCATACTAGAGGCTCTGTGGCGCTTTCGGTTAAATGCTAATGTCAGCACGCTAACATGTGCATGATGACAATTATAAGATACTGGAGGCAATGTTCACATTGTTAGCCTAGCATTTCAGAATGCTAATATTTGCTAATTAGCACAGACAGAGTGGCAGTGTGTTCCCTAAAAAAGGTTTTGCATTCATTTTTTTGTGAAGTATTTGATCAATCTGAGTCTGTTCAGTCACCATCAATCATGTATGTAAGTAGAAAAGTGTCTGAAAACTAATGGGTTAGAAGCATAAGGCAGCATGAAATGGGAATAGAGAACGCATCTTTGTTATTTTTCACCACTTTTGATTCATGACATCAAAATGTATGAAGAAATAAACATGGAAACAGCACACCATTCTCAGAAAAGAAGCATGTTCTTCAATACTGCATTTAGTTTATGACAGTGAGGACACGAGAAGATGAATTGATAGTGACAATGGAGCCAAATGACATTGGCAACGAATTGGGAGCATGAATAACAAACAAAATCAAATATTAAATTCACTCAAAAGGGGATAACACTGCCAGTGACAGTGTCATCAATCCACATTTTGCCTTGATCTATTGTGTAACAGTTCAGACAAAAGAGCACAAGTGAAGAAAGAAGTTGATTTCTCCCCTGCTGCAAAACCCATCATCCTTCCACTTGTTCTTTCTGTCCTCTCTCATTTCTTAATGCTTCCTTCCTCTCTCTGTTCCTCCACCAGATCACTTAAACTCCATTTTCCAAACTTCAGTATATTACAGTTTCGCGTGATAACGTGTGCGCTACCTTCACATCTGCGAGTTATTTGCTGTGGTTTATTTGTGGTACCACCACAGTGGCGAGTCGGCCTCCTCAATTTCTTTCTTGTGACAGATTTCATCCTCTACGTATCCATCTTTCTTACCACATTGGGCCACATTGCTTCTGAAATAGGAAGAAAAGGTCAGAGCGTTAATGCACAAAGTGACAGCAGATACATCACCTAAATCTATGGTGACTTTTGGCAATACATCCCACACATGGACACAAATTTTCATTGGGAGAAAACAGGAGTGATGAGAGAGGTCCACAATCTTGGAGCACACAAGGTTTCCTCTTGGCTTGGAAGGATTTTCTTTTTAATTGTTAATAATTCCTAATGAGGATATAAACAATGAGAAGAAAAAGTCATTAATTCTAATGTGACTAGTAATAATGCTTAATAAGACTTTTTTATATGCCATTAAATTAGAATTAATATTTTCTGTTTTAAACACAGATGGTGACCGGTGGATGATATTACACATTCCTATTTAATCATCAATGTACATTTTCATTTTAGTTCATATTCATTTTGCTCAGCTGTAAATAGCCACTGAAAGACTATGATAGCTGTTCCACTGGACACTAAACTTTTTTTTGGGTCGTTTAAGCACATCCAGCGTGATTTTTTTTTCTCATTTCATGTCCTCACATCCTAATTTGCACTGCTGTAGACTGTTTTCAGTGTTCTTTTTATCACACAGTATTTCCGTCAGTTAAATTTTATTTCACAATAAATATCTTAAAATAAGAGTCTCTGGCAGTAAGAAAGAGGGTACCAATTTTGAGTTGATTTTACACACTCATGCTTTCTTTTGCATTTATCTCTCAGATTACAGCTAATGGAAGCATCTTGCTTTGATTTGTCATTTGGCTTCACTTGGTTGTGACTGGCAGATGAATATTTATCTTGGAGCAAAAAAAAGGGAAAAAAGTGGAAAATCAGGTATGTAGAAACTGGAACTAAGATGCTTTTTGCTTTCCCTGCGTTTCTGAAACCTGCACATTAATTTGAGGCAGTTTTGTTCAAATTTATAGTCTGATGTTGGCTCTCTGCTGCAGCTTTGCAAAATGTGATTGATGGCAGTCCTCGCCAGTTCCCAGTGCCATGTTGAAGTCACGGAGAGTGAAAGTGCCAGAGAAACAAACCTGGCAAGTGTGGGGACTGATCTGAAAATATCATAGAGGTAGGATGCACATGCAGGCTTATATAAATATATATGTATTCCAATATTCAAAGATGAAAATAACATGAGAGAAATGGAATTTATATATAGAACTTACGCTGTTTCTAAAGGCATCTTCGTGCAGAAGATATTCGACTCAAAATTATTTACACAGTTTGAAGAAAATATTTTGCATTTAAACACCTATGGAATGGAAATAGATAAGATAAAGAGATACAATGAGAGCCCACAGGAAAATATCACCTGATTGTCCATTTACCCTCAGTCTTAGCGTTTTAGCAGCTTTCAGCTCACTGTTTTGGTTCACACCTTTACTGTTTTCATCTGTGCTCTCATCTGATTTATTTCTGTGGCTGTTTTGAGTGAAAAAAAAACTCTGATAAACCAACTAAGTGTCTGGCACCAAACAGCACAGATAAAATTAGACACCAGATGCCGCACATAGTGGAACACTTAGCAGCTAAAGAGACAGATGTTTTTTCGCAGGAATTGGTAGCAACCAAAAGTGGATCTGAATATTGGGTCTTGAAGCATGACCCCAAATGAGGTGGATGTATAAACTGTTTTTTGTCCAACAGTTTGAATATCTTAACAGCTCCTTCATAAGTATACATTGTCCATCTGTAAGACTGGAAGTACAAGGACCCAGTTGTTGCACATCACAAAGGAAGTGTCTATTATCCCAGTAATGTCACAGTCCCATCCATCAGTGGAAAGGTAAGTGGCATAAAACCAGGTGTGTCTGATAAAATAAAACAACCAGATGCTGAACTAGGAGAAAATAGCTTTGTGAACGCTATTTAAATCAAGGAAATGAACATAAACAAAGGAGGACACTTAAAATAAGAACTCTGGCTGCAAGAAACCAAGAAGATATTTATATCACAGAGTTCTACCAGACAGAGACAACAACGAAGTGGTGGGGTGGATGGATGAGCAAACAAAACACAGGAATATGACACAGCAGAGTGATCTCCCATTCCGATGCAAAAGCATCAATTTACACTGTAACTGTGACATCAAAGTTGTACTTCATTTCAGGTGATTACCACGTCAGATTTGTAACAGAGCATTTTCTCGGAGGATTTTATGAGCAACATTAGGTTTATGGCTTCCTCTTGCTTATTCTTGAAGAAAACTCATCTGTCAGGTAAAAGAGTAAATGTATGATTTATCAAAGGTCATTTCTATGATCATTATGGTGGATTTGCCTTTACAAGATGCTGGTGAAATTCCTGTAAATTGCGGGCTGTTGGAGCCATTAGTGAGGAGGCTTTTTTTCACACCCTCTGTCTCTCTCTATCACTCTTTGTCCTTGTGGGTGATTAGAATGCACCCTGGTTGTCTGTCTGCTCGCTCATTAATCACACTGGGAGGGACTGGGCAGAGCACTACATATACAGTTTGTCCTCATCTCAGCACTCCACACAAAGTGCCATTACAGCAGAAAACCACGCAGGGTCATAAATGACTCATACGCAGGCCTACAGGTTGGCCTGTGCTCGTTATAGTAACCCTACCACTGTGTAAGGAGGAGAATGATTGTGCAGCAATTATGTGAAATCTTACTGTCATTACTGGAGATGAACAGTGGTGCTGTGGAAATTTGCCATTGCATCACAACTGAAAATGTCTGGTCAACCAAATACTGCACATTAAAATGGAAAACAGCTGAAATTACGCCAGATACTGATATACACCGGTTTCCATCTCTGCCTGAATATTTCCTCTAAACTCATGAAGCCAGTGAATCTTACCGAGGCAGACAGTAAATCCCCTGGCACTGTAGTTAATAAGACTCGAGAGTATTCCAGCTAATGCCCAACAAAGCACAAAAAAGCAAAAAAAACAACCATCACTCCTACACAACAATTAAATCATGCTTTTTCCACAAGGTATGTGATTGACGCTACGTTGTTATTGTAATGTGATTCTGCTTTTTAGCATAAGCCTCAAAGCAGCAGCTTCATCTGAAAACATTAACTACAGTAAGAGTGTTACATGTCAGTTCACTGGGCCACCTTCAGCAGCCTGTTGGCTTAGTTTACGCCATGCTGACAGATAACAGCTGTGAAATACTGACAGAGGTATTTCGTACTTCGTCACAAGATAATAACAAAATTTAACCAATTACAGCAAAAGTAGAAGTTGCTATGCACTGTTACCGGTTAAACAATTTTGTTCCAAAGCTAATGTGAACAGTTAGTAATGTGCTTTCTCCCTGTTTATATCCACTACTGCACACTTTACCTTATTAGCTATCTACATCCACATCATAGTCCACTGACCTGGATCGACCTGAGGGTAGCTACATATGAAGTCCCAGGGACCAAAGTCAGCAGTTCAACCCCTACCTGGCCACACAAAGAGGGGAGCAGGAGCACAAAACAAAACACCTGTTTTTCATTTATTCAAAGGGGGGCAACTTCAGCTGACAACTTCACAGGTTTGTTGCTTGATTTAGTGACTTTCCATATTCTTTAGGGATTTATTTGCAAGATGCAATGAATCTCATAGCTTTATGCATAAACTGTAGCTACTTTCCACTGAGGACTGGCTCGGCCTGTCCGTAAATGAGGCTGCATGAACTGGCTGCCAGTGATATCAATCTCATCTTTGAAGGAAAACAAGTGCACCTCTCAGATTTTTCACCCCTCGCTAAGCCTGTAGTAAAATTAATCAAAATACATCAAAACCTCAACTTCAAGACTTAAAACTTGCGTTAAAAGAAAGACTTAAAAAGTTTTTTCTTTTGCACTTGGTCTCACTGTGGCTGCTTATGCAATTCTCTCTTTAAACTTTGTAAGGAAAAGTACAATGTATATTTAGTTCTTTTTTGGCTGAGTGAAATCAAACAACTCTGTGTCTTCAGCATTTGATTTTTTATCTTTACAAAAAAAAAGAGAGAGCAGAAACTCTACCAATATCAACCCAAAGTTAAACTTTAAGTGCAATAGATGAACATTTGAAGTTACAGAGAATGCAAATGGAGACATTTCTAGACCAAGAAAAAACTGCTGCTGTTGTAATAAGGGCAGACAGCCGTCTTCCCTGTTGCATCAGCGCTAATAATGGTCGACATTTACAAAGACGCAGGAGGATATTTGTGATTCAGAAGAGAATGTACATCAGTTAACAGACTGCCAACACATGTGCCTGACCACTCACATGCCAAGACAGATCAGGCCAACTGAGAGGCGAAGATACAACCGAAACCAAGCAGGGGAAACGTCCTGTAACATCAATATCATTAGGAGGAACATATTTTATATTCTCCATTCTCTAATTATTTTTGCTTCAGATAAGCATCCACCTTCAAAGACCAACCTGAGGGCAGTCATTTACCAGCAACCTAAACTCATGAGCCATTATTGCTGCATGATTCACAGGCAAATATAATGAGGTTGCGGCAGTTGCTTCTCTAATGGTGTCCAAACAAACCCCCTCCTTTACATATTGTTGTCTGTCGAAGAATTTACCGGCTAACTGTGTGAATGTGGATTGTTTTGCATTGTTAGCTTCAAACGTACTGCTCTTTGATAAATCAGCAGAAATCGCAAGACGTCGACCCAAAACCAATTATGGCTATAAAAATAAATACATGTACCTCAACAGCTGCAGGTGTGAGCTCAAATTAGATAACAATCCTGTCTTAAAGATTCATCCTCGTCCCTCGCCCGAGAAAAAGGAGTGCAAGACTCATTTCCGCAGGGAAATCTGGGAAACGTGACCCTTTACGGGGCACTCCATCGATTTTACATGTCAAAGTCAATTTACTCGTCATGTGGAGTACACAGCCCCTGAAAACACTTGAATAATGTCTTGTGGGGCTTTGGGGACTCAGGTTACATTACCAGAAAAAACCCTGCTCAACAAATCGGGGGAACATGAGGACATATAGGAAGGATCTAACAAAAGACAAAATTGAGTTGCATTATGGGAAGCGAACCAAGGTTTTTGGTGCTTGAGGCAGTTTGGGCTTTGATCATTCTGTTTTTCAATCCCTCGTGACAATCCAACCCAGCAACACTAAACTGCCAGATTAGCTCTTTAATGTGATGATGACTCTACGAAAATCGGAAAGTGCACCACAGCTTTGCACCACTTAAAAACTGACAAGCATGGCTCTGAGCCTCTCTGATTGGCTGATGGTTTCCTGAGTGATCGAATATAACTATAATAGACGTCAGGTAAAAACCCAGGGAAATCTAATCATGCCAGGTGGTCAGTCCAAAGCGTGGCAGGGCTTGTGGAATTGACGAGAGCTGACTGCTTTGTTGTGACATCACAAAGTTGCAGAAGCCCTGACGGCCTGTTTTAAGGCCCAGTCTCTGAATACAGGTTGCGTGTATTTCTCTATGAACTGAGTGCTCTGTTGCTTTTGCAGTATTAACATAGAGACTAGACCTGTTTTATAATCAAAAAAAGACATGGAATCTCACTTCTGGAGCCTTAAATATTTTTTGCAAGTTGAAAAGTGAGCTACACTTTCAGCATATGCTTCAGGACTTTTACCTCATTATCAGAAAATATCAATTTCAGCCAAAACTATACATAATCCATGGCACACCTCAAAGATTTAAGCTTTTCCAAAGCCTAGTATGGCAAACCCTCATTTCTGATTTATTTGCATTGCCTGGATTTGATCAGCACCCAACTGAATCAGACAGCCGTGCAGGCAGTTTCACATTTTCTTGCCAAAGAACCTCCCAAGTTATCCATACATACACACACTCTACATATTTTTCCAACACTGTATAAAATGCTCCTTCATATTTTCTATTAATCACCACGCTGCTGTTTTACCCATTGGTTCATTTTACATTAGGTGTATTATCGTTTCGACACATTAAAATATGTATGTACTCAAATTCTCTCCTACAGCCTGATGGAATATTCTCTTAAAAGTGTCAGTCATCGCCACTGCTGCCGTATTTCATTTTTGTTCTTCATCATAAACAAACACACTGGAACAGTTTTTATTTCTTGATTCAGACGAGTTCAAGAATCTGTGGGGTGACTTTTCCCTCCAGGTGATATGTGTCCTGGCTGTGTGGTAGTATGTTTCTCTCTGACAGGTTGTTTGCTCAAGAAGATGTCAGCAGCGCATTCACTTTGAAACAACACTTTAAACTCAACATGGGAACAGCGCGTAGCTGCAGGAGCCGTATAGGAGAAACAAGCTGCAGAACAACATGTACTGTACACTTACTGTATATTTTTATCTCAGTGCTCTCAGTGTTAAGTCTTTATAGTACAGCAAGCAGAACTGCTGAGCACGGACCATGCAGTATTTGAGTACGGCTTAATCTACAGAACAAGCAATGAATCATAAACAAGATGTCTTATTGACTTATCGACCTTTACAGACGTCAAAGTGGTTGCCAGTTTTGTATTCATCCCCCCATTCCTTTTCAATTTGAGCCACAATAATTCTCTGGATTGCAACTATCACATTTCATGCTTGATTTCATATTTCTCTCCACATTTATGGAAAAGCTGCTGTGTTTTCTTACACAATTTACGTTAATGGCTCTGGAGATTGTTTTTGCTACGGTTTGGACAGCCGTAATATGTGGGGAAGTTTCTTTATAAAAGCCCTTTGTTACAGACCATCTAGCTTTGCTTCACCTTGGAGATTTGTGATTTTTGGATGGCGTAAAGCAAAGGATTTATTGACATAACAGCATTATGCTGTCCACTCCATAAACATTATGAACTCTAATCCTTTTAAAAGCATGTCACTGCACGGTGAAGAGTCAATACACAGACTTTACATTTCATAAAGCCAACCACTGCTGCTGTGCCTCTTTCCTTTCTATTACTGATCCTCAGCAGCAGCAGAGCACAACCACAACCATGATGTCAGTATGACATACTCTTTACAGTGTGATGGGGTGTCCACAGACACCACGCAGAAAATGTGCAAAAAGGGGTTAATGAAATGTAACTATATGAAAAAAAATTAAATTATCAAGGAAAAGTTTTGAAAATTTGCAACAAAAAACAACCAAATCCAGCAAACTCATGTGTAGCGTTATGTTTTGATGTGAAGAATCAATCACGCCCCAATGTGTATATCATTTCACACAATTGGTGTTGTATCTTGGCAAATGTAGCCAATTTAAATTTGTTGCACATTATCCTGTAATTGCCCACTGGTCTTAGTGAGTTACTGTATGAGATGTTGAATTAGTGAAAGTTTCTGAATTGAACAACATCTCATAGAGTAGCTCAACAAGACCAACCTCAGTCTTCATTAATATTCCCGACGTGCTCTTGTAAAGCTCAAACAGCTCTCCAGTGCAAACACGCAACAACTGGGTCCAAACAGCAGAAGGGGTCTGTCTGTTTAAGTTTCATGCTGTCTTGACACTTTTCCAACTTTTGGAATTAATGCTCTCCAACAACTTCAGCTCTGATGTGCCCTTCCATAAAAGAAGCCTGTGGGTCAAGATGCTTGGTGCACATTGCCGGGGCCAGACTCACTTTAATAATCACTTACCAAAGTCTGACCTTACATGTCAAAGGTAGGGTGTGAAGTGAAGTTGAGCATGACATTTATGGGTCATATCTGCCGTAAATGATTGGAGCGCCCTTTGTCTTCATGGTTGGAGTTAATGGGGATGTCAGGGAGAAGGTGAGGCCATGTCTCACAGTAGAGAGGGAGAAAACACAGAGTTGTACATGTGCATATGGTAAGAATGATACTGCACATGCGTGTGTGTGTGAGAAATGTAGCAGAACCTCCTCCTCAGCGAGGCCTAAAAGAGACATAAGAAGGGGAGTCTGCAGTTTCACAACACGCATGGTTATGAGCAGTTAAAGTGACACTCAGGGAGATAAAGTACATGACCTTTTGGTTATGCGGTGGTTTCACTAACTGATGCCTGTCTCTGCCACCATGTGTGACAATAGCACAATAAAGGTCAGTGCAGCGTAACCTTTGTGCAGAGTGCCACCTTGCCCCCTGAACACACAGGGCCTGTATATGGATGGAAAAACTGCCCTTTAACTCTCCATCATGATTGATCTGCTCTGAGGACTTTACCCTCCTCATTCAGTGAATATTAAGTAAATCGCTATCTCTGAAATTACACAGTTAATGTAGTGTCTTTAAAAAGAAACCACTCATTAGGAGAGATTAACACCCTGTAATATAGTCACGATAATGGTTGGCATTCTACCTAAGCTTAAGTAATATGCAGCAAGCATAATTACTGACACCATGAAAGTTTTGCTGTGCATGCATGTGGAAGACTGTGCACCCATTGTTTGACTGCCACTACTTTTTAGATTTCACATTTTAATTAAAAACTACTTTGAATACAGCCCCTGGAGGGAATCACTCAGAGAGAAAATCCAAAAAATTGTAAACAAAACATTATCTAAAAATGACAGCAGCCTGCATTTCCTCTCTCCGCCTGTCTTGCTCTCTTTAAACACACACATAAACTCGGAAAAAATTAAACTAAATTTGACCCAGGGGCCATTTAACAGCCATTACTTCGGCTGACTCGCCTCGTCACCGAGCGGTGTGGCCCAAGGCACAGCGATGCTCCGCGGGTCGCATAAAGGTTCAGTAACTGCGAAATCTCAAAGGTTAATTCAAAGTCGGCACATTAATTCCTCAGTAAATCATCCTTAATTCCTAATTATTTCCCTTCCACATTTGACTGTCAACAGTTAGCACAGGCAGCACGTCGTCTTGTCTTCAAGCCAACTTGGAACAGTAATGAGTTAACAAGCCCAAGTCCAGGCAAGTCTCTGATTAGGCCGACATGATGAGCTTGTGGATCATAATGAAATTGGCTGTATTCCATTTCCAACAAGAGCCGACAGGTAACGAAGTTGCAGAAAGTCTTCAGGCCTCTGCACATGTTCCAGCCATTGAAGTCGGAATGAATTAATTCTGTCAGCTCTACTCATCGGACATCAGTATTAATGGGCGTGTGTCCATATTTATGCACTTGGGATGAAGGGATGAAAGGTATGTCTTGGATGTAATTTTCAGTTTAGCAAGGCTTATGAAATCTGGCTGATGGACTCTGGTCAGTGCTTTAGATTTTCAGCTTCCTTTCCAGTCCTTTAGCACCACACTGTGCCTCACCTGAGCAGTGCAGCGGTTAAAGAGCATGTGTGGATATCTACTGCAGTGATCTGACATGTAATGTGCATGTGTGCGAGGGTAGGTATGTGGCCATCTGCTGACTCTCCTCTTTTTTCAGAGGCTTAAGGTTAGGCACATGGTAAGTGGATCAATTTAAAGGCCTTCTCAAGTCAAGTGTAAGTAAAGAAATGTCAGTGAGTGACAAAGAGAGGGAGGTTCAGAAGAAGTACCAGCACTTTGTAAACACTGTCACACACCAGAAAAGTGCGATTACACTGTGACCATTCCTGTGAGACGTTTTAGTTCTTTTTTTTATCCTCTATTTTTTTTTTACCAATTTTCCTGTCAGCATGGCTGTTGCAGACCCTTCTCCACAACAATGTTTTTCATCCACCTTAAATACTAATAAAAAATAATTAAGAAAAAAAACCAAAACGTACCTTCTCTGTATTTGTTATTTCAATCTCGTCTGACATTTTTGAGAGGGTTGCTTTCATGGGAAACAGATGTAGATCCTTTAGAAACTCTTCCTATTTTTGAAGCCTTTTAAAACAAATTGATTTCCTTTTATAATCCTTCAGACATATCAACAATAAAAAGTCTTTTGTAGGACATTGTCTGTCTGTTTTTTATTATTTTGTTTGATTAGAAATGTTCTTCTTCATCTGTATTTGAGTTAGCCATGTTCTTAGTAGAAAAGAAAAGCCTTTTAGACAAGCCTACACACAACAACAGCATTTCTGCTGAACTTTATTGCCGTATCTCAGGGGGGTTCCTGTTCTTACATGCCCTGTCAAATCAAACAGTCACTCTGTCTTTACTCAGTCTCTTATTCAAAGCTACGACATGAAATGTGTCATGGTACACCAAACATAGTGAATATTTCCAGTTGTAATAGTGCAACCATAAAAATGCAGTGTTAACATCATACGGCCATTTTGGGAAGTCATATCTCTAAGGTGAATATAAAGCTAGTGCCAGTCGACTGGAAGCTGATATAAAACTGTAAAGACTAGCTGCTACCAAGCTAAAACTTTTCATCTTTCTGTATGATTAAAGTTTCATTGTATTTGTTTAATCATTAAACAAATGAGATTCAACATGTTATCTTTTGAGCTGTACATTACATACGTGTTTTGTCACATTGATCCAAATTTCAAACTGTGTAGCCAATATTAAGACAAAACAAAGACCTGGTGAGTTTTACTGTGCGTTTATTGAGTTAACATGAAGTAAATGAGGGTCAATGTGCAGGTGAAACAGGGGTCAGGAGGCCTCTTGGTCTGAAATAAACTTCAGTAGTAACTTCAGCTTCTACACTATGAGTGATGCTCTGCTGAAAGTCCATGCTCTTCCATACCTTCCCTTCCTCGCTCTGCCTCTTCTCATCTTCTCTTTAAATCACACTCACTGTTGTTTCAATCAATCACACATAAAAATATGATGCTGCCAGTCCCACTGAAGCTACCGTAAATTTTCAGCAATCCATCATCCACGGCGTATTAATCACAGACTAGCTGCCGTCCATGTACTGAATTAGCTTTGCAGAACGGAACCCCCTCTGAGATAATCACTTTTTCATCACCGCCAATGTGATGTGTGACAAATGCAGATGTGGCTGTGATGGGTAAAACAAAGGACAGATGTGTGCGGAGCTTGTCTCTTTGTTCAGCTGTAGCTCCGGCATGGTTTGTGCATCAGCTGTAAATCTACTGCCATATGTAGTGTGTTATTTTATTTAAGGTCAGCTAAGCAGATTTGTCCATCTATTTATATGGTTTTTCTAGTGCAAGTCTTGGATCTTCCTGAATGAAGAGTAATGTACTGTCTTTATCATATGGAGCTTTTAAATTGTGAAATTAAACCTAATAGGAGAGGAAATGGTTTTCCATCTTTAAATTAATTTAAATTTAATTATGTTTAGACATCTGTTTTGTATGTATCTCTGTTTGACAATACACCTGTCCAATCCTCTCTATAGCAAGACAAAATCTTTAAAGAGCCACTCCTTATTCAATACAGGCAAGAGTGAAAAAAAGGTCCTCTGACATCTAGGAGAGTTCAGATCAAAGTTGGCATTAAAGGAGAAGTTCCATTTTTTACAACTTGGACCTTATTTCTAGCATAAAATATGTGTTCATTTACTCACCCGAACAACTTTGGTGTAACTTGGAGTCCTTCGGACTATATTTAGATCCACTTGCGATCCATGTATATCCATATAACAGGAGTTGCTGGGGCAACAATGCAGTGTCTAAATAAGACATTATCTGCTGCAAACTGTTCATTTCACCAACATGTTGTTATGAATCACCGGCACTATTCCCCCGCGAGCTCGGAGCGGCTCCGAGTTGTGTTGTTATTGTCACCCGGGGTTTTTTACACGGCTTTTCACTGACCTACGACCTCGATGACGTCACTTCCGTGCCACTGCCGAAGTCGAGTAAATGAACGTATTTTACACTAGAAATAAGGTGCAGGTTGCAAAAAACGGAACTTCTCCGTTAAGTGGTAACATGCAGGAGGCCTGGTCTGTGAACTCTTTTCCATCAGGTTCAAAACTACGAGTTGAAGACTGAATCCACTGGGAATTACCATCTACTGCAGGGATGTCAAACTGATTCCACAAAGGGCCGCAGGTGTGGCTGCAGGTTTTTGTTTCAACCAAGCAGCAGCACACCAGACCTGAATCAGTTAATCAACTTATCTCAGTCTTCAGACAGTTGATTGGTCAAACTGTGTGTTCTTGATTGGTTGGAACAAAAACCTGCAGCCACACGGCCCTTTGTGGAATCAGTTTGACATCCCTGATCTACTGGAAGATTTTCTTTCTTCCTGACAGTCACACTGCTCTGTATCTTAGTCTGAAGATGTGCATTATGTTGCCTGAGACTTCATGTGTGCTGTATCTCCTTAGGCTCGTCTCCACTGAGATTGTCAGTGGTGTTACCCTGACTGTCATGTGGGGGGGG
>OMNW01035840.1:72815-99013 GCA_900303245.1 Selene dorsalis
GGGGTTACCTGGAGAGACTGGGCTGGGCTCTGGAGGCTGTTTAACCTCTGGAGGTAGCAGAGCCCCTCCAGGTGCTCCTCCTGCAGGGTTTGTGCTCTCTCCTCCCTCTGCTCCATCGCCTGCTTCCTGCCTCTGGGCCTGTTGAGCTTGGAGCAGTTGAGCCAGCAGCATCGTCATGGCTGTCTGGGTGGCAGCTGCAGCCTCTCCTTCCTGGATACCCGACGCTGCGGACATAGGGGGTGAAGGGGGCTTGGGCATGGGAGGTGTGCGGGGTACTCCTGCTGGAGCAGCGGGCTGGGGAGGCTTGGCGGGTGCAGGTTGAGCAGGAGGCTCGGCTGGGTCAGTGGGTGCTAGGGCTTTGGAGAGCTGCTGTAATGTCTCCTGGTTGACCTTTGTGCTCATAGACTGGACAAACTGGGCTGTGTTGACTGCGCTCTTAGGTTGGCCCAGGAAGTTCAGGAGGACGGCCAGCTGCTCCTGTGTCAGCTGAGAGTTTGGACCCTTCGGGTCTATAAGAAGACAGAAAAATAAGATAAGCATGGAGGCTCACTGTTAACCTTTGGTTCAAAGTTTGTTTACCATAATAATCATTTATTTTCACAGTGCCTTTGGTACAGGGTAATATAACTGAAAAATCTTTACCAGTGACAAACATACTAAAATCAATAATTAAACAGTATAAATACAGATAATAGTCCGACTCACCGAGCAGCGCTGAAGCAGCTGCATTCTGAGCTTTGATACCTCCAGGAGCGGGGAAGCCCTGGGGAGTGTTGCTGCGGCTGTCGTCAAGGCCCAGCTCTTTACGGGGGGCCTTAGGGGCTGCCAGTTCCTCTGGCATCTGCTTCTGTCTCCTGCGTTTCTTACTCCACAGCTCATGACAGTCCTGCCACAGTGGAAGACTGCAGAGAAACACAAACAGTTCACATGGTGAGAAATGTTTAGGATTTATCAACCCTAGTTAAATACAGCAGGATCAACACGATGACAAGGCATGAGTGGAGACATACTCGGGTGGGGGCATCTTGTCTGGGTCCACATCCTTGAGGAACTCGCTGCCCAGTGCTTGTTCAGCCGTGCAGCGTTTGCTGGGGTCCAGGTTCAACATGTGGTCAAACAGATCCAAGGCAGACGGAGGGATGCTAAACGGCAACAGAAGCGCAAGGTCATGATAAAATGCACTGCTGGAAGCCCCAAACCATAAATGTATGATTAGAGGTCATGGACATTGACTTACAAAGCAAACTCCTCTCGTAAGCGTCTCCTGTACTGTTTCTTTGGTTTCATGGTGTTGAAGAAGGGAAGCTTTATGACGTCTGGCCACACAGCAGGACACGGGCTGCCACATATTCGACTGGAGGACAGGAACACACAAATGTATTAGTTAAAGCACAATACATCTATTTATCAAACCGTAAATTGTGACTCCCAGAATAACTGACAACACCCAGAGAACTGGCCCAACTTGTTGCATCACATTTGTGTCAGTGTAATGAAAGTGAGGAAGTAGATGAGACGAGTAAAACTTGCTTCTTCCATTTTCTTGCTTACAGGAAAAAAGAACTGTATGAACTTTCAGGATTTTTACTTACACTACCTTTACTTTTAGCTATAAAGAGGGCACAAAAAAACAAGTGAGGCCTGTTAACCAGAGTGAATATTATGGCTACATGGCACTGTGTTCAACTGAGAGGATCAGAGTAAAATTGGTGCCACTTTCTCTTCCTTTTTTCGCAGCAGTTGCACCAATAAGTGGGAAACAGAACCTTCAACGTAAAACATTTACAGTTTTAGCAGGCGTTTACCTGATGAGCTCCAACTGGGCTAACTCCTGATTAGCTTGAAAGATGGGTTTCTTTGTGAACAGCTCTCCAAGAATACATCTGTGACAGACAAAACAAGGCGTGAGTTTTGATTATGACACATGATAACACAATGACTTGATAGATAATTATGTAACGTATGTTAACTTCAGTCTGTATCAACCCTGCTCTTACCCGCAGCTCCACACATCAATAGCAGGCGTGTATCGCTCTTCCCCCAGGAGCAGCTCTGGGGGGCGGTACCATAGTGTGATCACTTTATTGGTGTATGGCCGACTGGAAAGGAGAATACGATTTACTATTTCAAAATCCAACACAGGGGTGGGAATAAAACACGGAGAATTAAACAAACTTGGCAATAGCAAGAAAGCTACATCCAAGAATAGAAGAGGCTCACCTCTCTTCAGAGTTATACAGCCGAGCAAGACCAAAGTCTGCGAGCTTGATCTGACCTCTGATTAGGGGGAAAAAACACTGTTAGACCTAGCTGGAAAACATACTTGACAATTTAATAAAACTTTGCGAGATGATTCTAACTGACTGCAGAGCTCCTGGGGACCTACTTGTTATTGAGCAGAATATTGGAGCACTTAATGTCTCTGTGCAGGAAGTTCTTTTTGTGGCAGTAATCGAGACCTTCCAGCAACTGTCGCATGAAAGACTTGATGTGGCTCTCGTTGAAGTGAACCAGGCCAGACTCGAGCAAACCCATTAAGTCGTGGTCCATGTATTCAAATACAAGATAGAAAGCACCTGAGATGGGAGGGGAAAAAAAAATTTAGTCATCAAAAAAATGATCAGGTTGTAGAAATCTATACATTCAACAAAATATACCTTTATCATTTTTAAAATCCAGAGCGTCCTCTTTGTCCGTGACAATCTCCTTCATGTTAATGATGCTCTTGTGGTTGAGCTGTCGCAAAATTTTAATCTCTCTGATGGCTGTGATTGGGAAGCCCTCCTTTTCATTGTCCAGGCGAACCTTCTTCAAAGCCACCATTTCAGCTGTGAAACAAAAGAAAGAAATGCACCCCGAAACTAGATCACTGTACAGGACACTGGCAGTGGATTCCCATTTACTGTTGTGACAAGGAGTTTACGAATTAACATATCTACACAACACATACCAGTGTCTTTGTCCTTTGCTTTGTACACCTGCCCATAGGTGCCTTCCCCTGTAATTCCGATGATCTCAAACTTGTCCACACAGCGTTTACCCCAATCGATCTCTGTTTCCTTGATCTCACCATATCTTGGACCGCAAATTCTGAGAATTACAATGAAGTACAATGAGTACAAAGGAAGTAAAGTGAGTGTAGAAGAAAGAGCGTCAACAGGAAACAATAAAAGAAGACTAGGTACACTGTAACATACTTAGGTCTTCGGCGAAGTGTCTGGGACTTTTTGTCCTCAGGTGGGCTGTGCGGGGAAGACGTGCCACCAGGAAGTTCAGGAGGGAGAGGCAAGTCGGTCAGAAGCTGGCGGGCCTTTCTCTCTGACTTCTTCTTCCCTGAGAGTGAGCTGTCCTTTGAGCTGATAGCAAGAAAAAGGAAGGGAGACAGAGTAAGTCAAGACAATTGAGTATAAAGGTGCATTGATCTTCTAGGTCAACTGCCCCAATACACACTTACCCCTCTCCTTTATTCATGTGCTCAAGAACTGTTTGGGGCAATGGGAGAGATGACAGAGTAGACATGATAGAACCAGTGGCTCGATCCTTGTCTTTGCTCTGTACAGATGCTGGTGCTTTCCTCTTGTCTCGATGTACAGAGTCATCCTTCCCCTTTCCATCTTTGTCCCTGCTGGTCTGGTGCTCGGTGGTCCTCTTGGATGACCTGTCAGAGGGAGACTGGGGCTGGCTGGTTGTGGGAGTTCTGGGACCTTTCTCTGGTGGGGGTGGAGAAGGAGGGCGACCCTTCCTGGCTGTGTGATTAGACTTAGGACTTGGCTGGGGAGCAGACGATGAACCCTTGGTTGGAGTAGATGTGTTGCTGGAGTTCTTGGCCTTGGCGGCTGCTTCTGCAGCTTTAGCCTTTTTCTGCTTGCTGAGCTCAGCAGCAAGACTGGTTTTGAAGGTGAGCGTGCTCGGTGAGAGGCTGGAGGGGCGACTGCGGGAGCGTGAGTGGCGGTGACGGCTGCGAGAACGTGAATGCCTTGTGGATGAATATGGACTTCTGCTACGAGATCTAGCAGATCGCCTGGAAATGACAAGGACACCATTGTATATTTTGCTTCAACATTACAAACTGTTACACATGACTGCTTCATTTGCTTGAATGAAATTCAAAAAATCTGGTGGCTATTGATTGTGTGTTGTGCCTTGCGTGGAAAGATATCAAGTAAGTTTTCACATTTATGATCGGCAACTGTACAATACCACACAGATCTTTCTTCATCAGTGGGCTTATTACAACATATCGAAAGAATTCACCACTCTGATAGAGCACGGGCAGACTTTAAACACACCTCATCCTATTAGCATAAGTGCCTTGTAAGAACTTACCTGACATCTGGACTTGGGCTCATGGACTTCCTGTATGGACTTCGTGATCTCCTGCGGTTCCCATAAGGACTTGAACCAAACTCTCCTTGTTCATATGGACTATGACGGCCATAACTTGGTGACCTGCGCCAGTTCGCTGGGCTCACAGGGGATCGTTTCCTTTTGTTGCTAGAGTATGAACTGGGTGACTTTGGCATGCCATATGCCCCATACACATCTACATCCCGACTGTAATATGTGGAACTGGGAGAGAGTCTTTTGCTCCCATATGTTGGACTTCTTCTAGATATCAGCTGGTTGTAGCTACCAGGGGACTGGTAGCTGTACGAGTATGATGTCCCATAGGGACTTTCTGCTTTAAAACCAGGACTTCTCCTGTATGCCCTGAGGTCTTCACGGTCATCTCTGTAAGATTGTGGAGCATCTCTATACGCAGATGGGGGCTCTTTATCAGATCTAGTTTTACTTCTGTGCCTTTTTGAATCCCTTTTGTCTGCAGATTGTGAGGACTGAGACGTGGATGTCTTTTTACCATTTCTATCATTGCTCCTTGTAGTGTCTCTGTGGTTTTTAGAGCCACTTATGCTTCCTCCACTCCGAGCTTTTGAGGAGTCTCTCTCGCGACTCTGGCGATCTTTTTTCCTCCCTTGCTCCTTATCTTGCTTGCTTCTTTCAGATGGTCCTCTAGTTTGCTCTTCTTTAGTGACACACGCCGCCTCTCGGTCTTTCGGCTGACTTCTGTCTGGAGATGCTGGTCCATTATAGTCAACAAAGTCAACATCGCTGAGTCGGTCCACTGAGAGACGGTCGGCATGGGGGTCAAGTTTAGGAGAGGGGCTCCCAGAAAAGCGCTCAGACTGGGAGCTCACGTCGTCATACTCTACCAATGTCCTAAGTTCAACCTCTTTTTCAAAAGTGCTTTTTCGATCATTGTCATGGTCTTCTGTTGTACCAGTATGCCACAAGTCTCTCTCCTTGGCCTGTCTGCGTTTCTTTCTCCTAGAAGCCGACGACCGCCTCTTCTCACGGTGTCTGTCTCGCTGAGCAGCACCGCTCCCTGGCTTACTACGCCTATCCTGCCTGTTAGCATTTCTCTGTGCAGAGGGGCTACGTCCCCGACCCTCGCGAAGCACGTCCGAATTAGGCATTTATCCACCAAATAAACGCTAAGTCCACGTAGAGAGTTATGTTAATCCTGTGTACTTTACCTAAACTATGTCCCTTGCTGCGTCGTGAAACAAAACATTGGGCTAGCTGTGTAACAGGCTAGTTAGCTAACGCTACGGCTATCTCACAATTAGACAGCCAACCAGCTAGGTAGCTAAATCACGAGCTTAACATTAGCATTACAAAGCTAGCACGATGGGGTTCCAGATAAAATGGGTTATCCCTGGCGGTAATTACTGAAAATTAGTGCCAGTAGACTCCGTCACATATAATCCACAATATGGTGCTTAGTTATAAAGCCAGTCGATACTCAACCATTGTACTCCAGGACGGACATCTCCCAGATATGCTAGCTAACGCTAGTCGGTTTAGCCAGCTAGCCTCTACTAGCTGTGTCCAGTCACACAGTCGCATTCCATTTCATGGTCAAAGCGCAGGCCCGGAGCCCCACCAAGTTGAAAATCCAGTTGTTCTGAAATGTTGCAGTGAATGCGAGCATGTACATCCATTCACCGGATAGTGTTAAAGTGGAGGTAAAAAACTCCGTCTCCTCCTCACAAACTTCTTCTCGCCTTCCATCGCACTCCAGTATGCAACAAGGAAGTGAATAGCACGCGAGTTGGTGGATAGCCGCCGCTAGCGACTTTGCCAGTTAGCTTTCTTTTCTCCTTGCGTGGAGTTCACGGCAACTCAGTCAAGATGCAATAAAACAATGCCATTCAAAAACACCTCTGCTCCATCGTGCTGTGTCGGCTTCTTGCTCACTCTGACAACCGCATTGTCCGAAAAGGGTACACGTCTTTCCGGGTAAAATGACTCAAAAATTATTTGATTTTATTTCAAAATATCCCAACTTTGTTCGAATGTGGCTAATGCTGTGGCTCGCCTGGGCCCAGACAGCTTTCAAACTACAGGCCTTGTGCGTCGCTGTGGACCAATGATACGCGTGTGCGTCATCCACCTCAGAGGTTACGTCCCACTAAGGGAAACCCCTGACCCCTAACTTCAAAATATAACCCCACCACTTCCCTTCCGTTAATCGAGGATCTCAGAATCAAACTTGTTTTTTTCCATAGAAATTCTATACCAAAAATAAGACTGGAAAATACACATATCAATTGTACACGAGTTGTATGTCATTTATTGTTTCTGCTTTCGCGGTTTACTGAGTTTTTTTCCCCTTCAAACGGGATGTGGAATTCCTGTACAAATGTTGATATTGGTATAGATTTATTTACTGATTTTAGTTTTCATCTATTTGGATTTCACCATATAATGTATTGCCTTTACATATTTTAGTATTATATTAGTTTTTATACATAAATTTATCATATACATTGAGACATTTCAAGGTTAGCTGTCAAAAAAGAAGCTGTAATATCTTTACTGAATTTATCTCAAAAATACTGATACATTTTTAAAATGTGACCAATATTTTACACATGGCAACGGAGTTCTTTAACACTCTTATCAGCCAGTTATATAAGATATCATACACAAACTGCAAGGCAGCCATGTCTGTCCTATGGTTAATCAATACTTACCCCTCCCATCCTGCATGACACTGGCAAAGTCAAGTATTAGAAAAAAACCTACATGCAGCACAAAGAATCAGTGTGAATGTGTAAGCAGTGATGGGGTTGTCGGCAAGCTGTCGGTGCTCGGTGACCAATGTAAGCAGTGTTAAATTCTGCTTTATTGAACTAATGTAATAAGACAGCTTCTTCACCTACATAAGTAATCACACAAAGAATGCTACATACATATGGGAAATGTTATTAGTAATATCCACTTTATTTGCCATTTCCAAATACCTCACAAAAAATGAATTGAAATGTAAGCTTCACCTCTTGCATTCACAAACAGATAGGCTACATTAGTGGTTATGTTTAAAATAATTAAACATGAAGGACACATTTAACTGATGGCATACATACAACCATCCAATCAAAGACATGGATATCTATTCTTTTTTTTTTCTTTCTACTCCAAGGGTATTTGTATAAAAGGCAAAACAAGTTATTTGAATACCCAGTAGGATAATTTGCTCTTAGCTTTCACACAAACATCTGTTTTAGTATCCAGCTGAAAATATTTAGACCGTCGAGTCTCTTAAACTATTCATGAGGACAGAGAAAAAGAACGATTATGAGTTACGTCAGCTTCCGAAAAAGCACTGAAACATGAATGAGACTGTGATAAGCCAATGTTCAAGTAAGCAAGCACTATGGTGGTTGATGTAAGTACAGTAGCTTCTGCGATCCTCAACAATGTAGACACACAGCACTTGGTTATTGTAATGGCCATAAGCTAAGGAAGGTGTGCCATAACAGACTGTGATTCTTACACTGCATGTCAGTTTTTGTGCCTGTTGCTTTAACTTTCAGGGCCGTTTCAATCACGGTGTAGTGTACTGGAGGTTAGCCCTTAGAGAATATTAAACCAAACCACTTTCCAAACATTCTGCCGCCATGGGTACCTAATGTTTTGCCTCACAAACCGTCACGTATCCAGTCTCACCCTCCCATTTCTAAACTCTAAAACTCTCTCAACTGTGTGCTTCTCAGTAAACATGAAATCCCACAGACATTCTTAAGCATTACTGTCTTTCTGTACAACTAACACACTGAAATACACAACAAACAAAGCCTGAAATCAAAAGGCATGGATTCTTAAGTGTTTATCTGTTGACTCAGTAAATCAATGAAACAGTCTTATTTGCGCTCGACAACTTTTGTATGATATCGGATTTCCTCTTAACTGCATTAAAGTTCAAATGCTTCTACTGCACCAAGTCTTATGAAAAGTAGTCTGAAGACAGTGACAATGTTTTTGAACCGTTTCGAAGAATCTCGTCCTCTTTGCAACTGCACCAATTATTTTTGCATAGACTCCACTGTTGGGCATCTGACTGGTGGCTGGACTCTAATGTAAGTGGTGAGCTGTTGCTGTTGGCAATGCACACTCTCATGTTAATAACCTAAACTGGATCAGTGAGAAATGTGGCAAAAGAAACCCTCTGGATGGTTGTCAAACTTTAATAAATGGAAAAAAAAACATTGAAAAAATAATTTAAGTTATTTTTTTAATAAGTTAGACGTGGTGGGAAAAGAAAGAGTGGCTCAGTTGTAGAGGGATTGAGGGGCACATTTCATTATGTGTTTTGGTGTATGTAATTTTGCTGCTCATCATGTGCTGCATTCTCATTTTACCAATTCTTACACTACACTAATCTTCACTTGCTTGTACAATTACTCCACGACACGAGCAAGACCCCGAAGAAGGAACACAAAATATTTCATTGAGTTGCCACTATAGCATTCTAACAGGCTTGTAGGCTTGCACAGAATGTAACAAAAGGTAAACAAAGTACAAAGTCAAAGACCTCTAAACTCTGCACATCATTGGCAGCCAAAGGTTACAGGCAAACAGGATGAGCATGTGGGGATTATTCACATTCACAATGGACAGAGAGGCAACAGTGATAGACTGTACATGAATTACTAAAGCCCTCGTAACCTTGTACTTTTCCCCCAGGCAATTTCAAATGTAATCTCTTCACTTCCCCTGATGCTCATTAAACCTTTGTCTCGGTCAGTTCTATAAAGACAATTTATGCACGCCACGGCACTTTCTTCTAATGCTCACCATATAAAGTTGTCATTCACTTCAATTAAAAGGTGGGCACTTGTTTGTTCTAGCTAGCATATTTCTTTGGTGACAGAGTGTACGTTTATTTTGGACAGGTACCACCTTACTTTTATCAAGCCAGCATTCATTTTTGACATTTTCTACCTTAAAATTTAATCTATCAATCAATTTACTTTAGTCCCACTTTTAAACTTTACCCTCTTTAGTCCCAATTTTAAAGAATAAATGTAAATTTAAAAAAACAGGGAGATTAAAAGTGTGAGCCAGGAAAAGTAAAAACTGGCAAAAGAAACCTTTGACATGTCTGGAAGCAGATTATTTTATCTGTGTTAAATGACACATGTTAAATAATGTCTTAAAGTCAGCATATAAAGGATGTAGTGTTATGGAATCGCCTTTTATCAGAGCACCAGGGATTCCGTCATCGCAAAAATAAAAAGGCAATGGAAGTCATTAGCCGAGTGAGGTAAAACTTCTGAAATGTTAAGATTTGAAAAAACGTTCAAGTGTTGTAAAATCCCTCACAGGTTTAAGGGTAATGATCAATGTTGTTTGTGCATTTGGAGAAGACTCAACAAAGTGACTAGAAGGGAAGAAAGAAAATTAGTGCAATCAGCTTACACTGGTTGATATGATAGAGGACAAGGAAAGAAAGAAAAAAGTTTGACTTTACACATAAAAAATAAGTGTCGATAACTGTATCACATAGTAAAACTGAGGTGTAAGAGGACAAATAGGAATGGCATCAAATTTCAGCTCTGGCTAAGTTTAACACAATGATCGCTCAATTAAAATGCTTCCGAGATTCACCAGTGCAATGTACATTTTCTTCTGTGGCACTTGATGAATTCTGGTTTGACACTACACTGCTAAACTCTGTTCACCTAACGTTTCCTACCAAAGACGGTGGACTTACTCTATGAAGTGGGGCTTTCCAGTATTAAGCTCCAGTTATATTTCCCTCTCCATTTAAGCCTTGGCTCTGACACTTTCATTTTATCTTTCCTTTTGAACTTGCACTGCACATTTGTCTGAATATATTATACACATCAAACTTTACAATGAAAGGTTTTTGTAACGTTTCAGGGCTTAGCCTCTTGTCAAGCTTAGGCCTAAATTAAAACACCATCCATTTATTACACTCTGTAATGTGGTCAGAGTTAAGAGAGAGAGAGAGAGTACATAAGTTATTTGGAGTGTCAGCACATAAAAAGTTAGAGCTATAAATGGTGTATGGAGTGCCACCTTACTACTCCCTGACACACAGTCAGATGTCCTGTTAGCCAGGAACAGAAAGTCATGGTCAGGTGTGGGCACAAAGTAAATGCAAAAGTCTGAGAAATGTATATGTACATAAGCAGCTATCCTGCTCTCTTTTAGGACTATAAAATACAGCATCTCTCTCTAATTCTCTTGGCCAAACTTTTACTTTTCTTCTTCCCGTTCTTCTCTTTGCTGTCCTCCATTTTCCTTGCCCGGATCTCTCTCATCAGGTCAAAGAACACCTGTTTAAAAAAATACAAGAATAAAACAAATAACAAAAAAGAGGGCTCTCATATCTGCTGTAGATCAACCAAGCTTACACCACCGCAGCCAGGCTGAGGCTTATCTTTTTCCGATCGGACTAACCTTGTCAACGTTGGCACGGGTTTTGGCAGAAGTCTCCACATAGCATACGCCCCACTGCTCGGCACGTGCCTTCGCCTCGTCCGCGCTGACCTGCCGTCGGTCGTCCAAGTCCGACTTGTTCCCAACCAGGAGAAACGGCACGTTCTCGTCCTCCTTCACTCGGAGTATCTGCTCTCTGCAAAACAGGAAACGCCTTTGAGTCATGAATTATGGAAGTAAACATACTCACTCACAGGTTTACGACCATCGCGGAGAAACAGCTTCAAATGACAGATTCCAAAATATCAAAAATAGAAGCATTTTAGTCCAGGAAAAACCACTTCAATGAAAATATATTCAATGCTGATGGAAAAAGAGAGGTCTGCACTAAAATCAAAGCACGCTACTGTACCTGAAATCTACTGTTGCCGCAAATGATTCCAGTTCTGTGATGGAGAACACACAGAGGAAACCTTCACCGCTGCGGAAGTAGTTATCCCGGATGGCTGCGTAGTCCTCTTGTCCAGCTGTGTCAAGGATGTCGATCTGTACCTCCTCTCCGTCCAGCACCACTTTCTTCCTATAACTGTCTGCTTTGGTTGGCTCGTAGTCTTCCACAAACTGGAGGGGGAAAAGAAAACAAGATTCACCGGGACCTTTTCCACCACAAAAATGTGTGAATTGTAACTGCACAGCTGTGGGGTTAAGGTGCTCACCTCGTCGTACATGAACTGGAGTGTGAGAGCCGATTTGCCCACTCCTCCGCTGCCCACCATAATCACTTTGTGAAGGGCTAGTGAGTTCTGCCCCTTTGGCTTAGCAGCTGCCATGGCTCTGTGTAGTGAGAGATCTGAGTGCAAAAGGGAGAAAGTTCAAGGTGGAGGGAAGGATTGTGAAATGAAGAGGGTAAAAATCAGTCTGGACTGCAGCAGCAACAAAGAGCTGAATGATAATTCCTGGGGAGACAGAGAAGGAAAAGAGAGAAAATGATGGTAAGATGTTTCATCATCACTTCTGGGGGCTCTAGACTCCATCTCAGCAGTTAGACTGCACAGCCATCAGTGTGTCTCTTAGCAATAAATCCCACTACAATAAAAATTCAACCAGTAGGAACAGCCATTACACTAAAATATAACACAGGGGGGTATTAGCTGTACCATGTCAAGACTAAAGGAGATACAGAGGATAAGGAAACACTTCTAGAGACATTGTCTGCTGTATAGATCCACTGACTCCTTCCCCATCGCTATGTGTGTGTAAATTACATGTTCCTTAAGACAACAGTAGTGAACACTGTTGTTACACTCAAATGGTGCCTTCATGATAAGTCTTGTAGATCAGCAAAATACAAAATCAGAGGTTATCATGTAAACGTAGATAGCCTCTAATCACAAGTACATTCGCAATCTGTGGGAAAAAACAGTTTTTGGCAACCACTGCAAAACCCTACTGAGATGGATGACATGCAGATAAGCAAACACAAATTCTACAAATTCCACTAACCCTGGAGGACCTCCTGCAAGCCATATGGCAGAGAAATAAAACTTTCACAACTACAACTGGCAGCATTTTCCAAATTATGACAGGAGTGGATAAGATCTGACATATGTCAGAGGCATTTAGTGACCCGTTTCCCACACTGGACTGTCCAAGACCACTATAGGAATGACATGATGTCAAGAGGTGTATGCTGATGCCGTTTCCCATCACAGGCCAACACCGGCTTCTGAGGATCAGGGATGAATACGGGAATGGAGCCAATAGGTCATTATACAAATTAACAAAACGGTCTGCACGCTTGGAGTCAATATTACGATTAAGTACTGAAGTCACTATGCTTTTACCTTAACCATTTGGACAACCACATTGCGGAGACACATCTACTGACTAACCATGGTGGAAAAATATGATCCACGTGTGGCATTATAATTGCCGTAAAGTGTATAAAGATGGCAGAGACATTTGATATGTAACCAGCTCAAAGCTTCAGGGTCCAGAGTAAACGGTTCAACAATTAATAAAACAATTTCTAAACAACGTTACGCATTCAAGATAGTAACAGAAATGCAATAACAATAGTCGTTACTTAGGTCACAATTGTATCCATAATATTTCAGTTTGATGTCATCAAACTCGCTTAGTAAATCCATCAGCGGATCATTATTTGGCAACTCATAGCTAAATAAGGCTAATAACACAGGCACGTCAAGAATATAATACAGTATAATAAGATCGTCTACATCGTTACCCGAGACAATTTCACTTTATCATTACATCAATAAAGAATGATAAACGGCGACGCACAGTACTCCAATAATCATGTTAACTTATTAGCAAGTTAGCTGCTGACATGCCAGATTGACTCCAGTGGGCGATGTGGCTAACAAGCTAACTAACCAACCGAGCAGGTTCACCTGACAGTCACCTAACCGGTATTTAACATCTACGGAAGTTCAACACGCAGGTGGCGACTCATAACGACACATAAACCACATACTCATAAAAAAGCAGATACCCAGCAACAGATGCTCAGGGCGATGCTTTCAAAACTCAGCAGCTCGCTCCCTCCTCGCTAACCAGCTAAGGGTGGCCAGCTACACAGGCAAAAGGGCTAGCAAGCAGATAACAAGCAGCTAATCACAACTAAATGATGCGAGAGCGGAAGAGACCGCACGCGACCGGCGGCCACCGTCACAACAACGGCTTTAGTGTGCACAACATCACCTACCTGTAAATTTAAGAGTGTTCACCTTGGCACGATGTTTGGCGAAGGCTGAATTATGGTGGCAAAATGAAAAGACTCAGCTAGCTACTTGTTAGCTCATGGCTAGCTCCGAGGCTAACTCCAGAGGCTTGGCTGGCTGGTGGCTGTTAGCAGCAGACTGACTGCACGTCCTGTGGGCTTGGCTCCGTCTGACAACGCCCGCCCGCCCGGGAGAACCTGATAACACTCACTTTTACTTTTTGTTTTGAACGTATCATCAATTTACTTATTTATTTATTTTTAAACGTGACGTGTATTTCTCAACACAGCACCATTTTTTGGTTTATGTGGTTCGACGCTGCATGAAGCACAATACAGATTAAGGGTAGTGGATGCCAGGTAATTGAATAATTAGTTCATCCGCATTTAAATGTTGTCACGTTTGCTCAGGGCGAGGCTCTTTGTCAAGTCTGCAACGCTGCAATAGACACACACAGGCCAGGTAATGTTGGTTTAAGTGTTGACTGCAACATGAGCATTACAGGCTGCAGAATCCAAACACACAATTAAGTTTTTATCTTTAATCCAAAACGCACTTTAAAGTTTGCCCACAAATGTGAGGGTGTGGATATTGTAGTTTTATTTTCATTTTGTCCTCTTTTTCTCCCTCAGAGATGAAAGCAAAGTCCATAATTTCTGACCTGCACTTGAAGTTTGCGGAGAGGACCTGGAATGACACTTTTCAGCTTGTCCGCAGATGCATGGTGAGACAAATGTCAAACCTTTCATAGTGTTTGATCACTATGGTTCTGGTTTTCTTTATTTTCCTCACAGGAGTCAACTCTTCATTATGCATATGATGGAGTTCACCCAAGATTCCTGTTAGTCAGGTTATTTGAGACTATCCCCTCATTTGCTATGCATGGGGAAAAACTGATATTTTCAGTTTGCTGGGTTGCTGGAGGGTTTCTCCAATATGATGATGTGCTGTGAATCAGGAACTGGTGCAGTGATGCACTGAGAATGAGATCATGTATCCTGGAACACTTGAGTCTTTGTTGTTGATCAGCAGTCTGTGCATTGACAGTAATCACAACTTCACTTGGATTCACTTCTTATCAACCACATGGCACAGTATGTGTTGTCGGCCTCAGCCTTTTGGAAGGAAATGAAGTTGGTTGATTGGTTTTTCCTCATTTTAATTAGGCTTCTGTATGGCCTTGGCTTGGCAAGGCCTCCTGTTTGGCAGGACATGTACGATCTGCTGGTTTCTCTCATTTGCAAGTTTTACACTCATCTACCATTGTGCTCCAGTAAATGTACTTGTCATCATACATTATTTTACTTTAGGATTAACAAAGCCTCATAGATTTCAGTGCATCTTACACTCAACAGAGGGTCTGCAGTGTCTCAGCTGTGCTATAGTTAGTTGTGTGCTGAGGCTCTTGAGGAGAGGGTGGGTTAGTTTTCTTTAGATTTGTCATGGGTGGAGCAGCAGGGTAGATAATACTTTTGGATTTATACAAAGTGGAGCTTGGCAGTGGCCAGTCTCTGGAGTCTAGTAAAGAAACTTGATTACTTGGTGGTCTGAAGGGATGTGTGGTCCAAAAGGATAAGGCAGCTGGAGTTAGTCATACAGCTTCCTGCCAGCACTGATGTTAAAAAGAACTCCTGTAGGACCAGACTTCTCTTAAACTAAGTGCTGAGGGGCAATGCAGAGTGTATTTGGATAGACCTGCTGTAGCCTCCTTGGTCTTAACCCATCCCAAAAGGCAAATCATTCAAATGTACAAACACTCCTCTTTGCCATGGTGACATACAGTTTGTGTGTTACATGGTGGGATGGGCCAACAGGACCAAAGAGTGTGTGCACAAGGATGACATTGCCACACAGCTAATCCATTGTTGTTTTTTTCTTCCCTTTGTCCTCTAATAGGAGAAGTCCAGAGATGAATCCAAACCCTGTGAGCCTCTGGTCAGATCCCTGGAGAGGCTCCAGGAAGAGTTCAGTGGTAAATAAAACAAGATTCTGTATGTATTTCAGTACATGTGTTTCACTTTACCTGTGAGTAAGTCAGGCTCTGTTTGTTTCAGTCTCCTCTATGAATACCATGAGGTCTCGTCTGGAAATGATAGCCAAACAACAAGGGTAGAGTCCGCTTATCATCTTTTTCCTTTAATTTGTTCAATTCTGAGCTTGTGGTATTTGATTCACAACCCTACCAGACCTATTGTAACTGATTTCATTTAATTTTTAATTATCTAAGCCAGTTACGGGCTCCTCGGGATATAACATTGTCTCTTCTGTCATCTGTTATTCTACCAGTGTATGGTGACACCCATTTGTTTCCATACTCATGTCTAGAATGGGTTTTCACGTTACTGAGGCAACATGCTACCTCACAGCCGACTTATTCTACCTGGAGGTGGTGTTGTTGCCGTGTGGTGGAGTGGAGGAGGTAAAGGTGGCGCCGCAAGGAGGAGCCCCTGTCGTAAGTGCTGTTTCCAGCCAGCCATTAACAGCACTCCCCTTTTTAGTCCATGTGCTAATAAAATGAAATTGTTTTGCAGCCCAGTGAGTCCCTTCTACAGCTGCTGAGGTAAGAGCAATGGTAAATTTAGACTTTGACATTTCACTTGGACCGACCAGTGTTGCTATGGAGATGATGATTAGAGTCCAAACTATTTATGTGATAACTTAAAGATAAATGATTTCAGATACACACACTGACATCCTGCTTTATCCACACAGGCTGAAGAACTTTTCTGACTTCTCCATCAGATTGGCAGGCCTCTTCACCCAGTACAACATCCCTGGAGAGAAGTACTCAACCCTAAAACATTTATCTTTTTGGCCAGTTGGATTTTATATCCACTTTCTAGATGTTTTTTTTCCCCCCAGTGAAATCAAATTAAAGCTGTTTACATCTCTACACTCCCTTGGGAAAGACTTGCAGCAAATTTCTCATTTGCCAAGGTGGGCAACATCAAACAAACTTTTTTTTTCTGTAAATTAGAGCTCAGCAAGTCAATAATTGATGTGGTATCTATTTAGATGTTCATATTTGCATTTTCATAAACCTAACAATTCATCAAGAAAATAATAATAATACTTTGTAAATTGGAATAATTTTCAATCAGGGTACAAAAGGACAGAGACTCCCAAATTGACACGATTAACAGTGGAAGGGTTGGATTTCTCACAGCTGGAAAAGAAGGTAGAGCTGCAAAAACACAAAACAACAAAGTTGTCAACACAGATATTTCTTAATTGTTTAGATTTTAAATTAACAAAGTTTCTGATTCCAGATTGCCCTCTGACTATCCAGTTCTTTATCGCTCCGACTGACGTAAAACCAACGGATTCACGTAAGATCTCAAAATGCAAAACAAAAGCAGACGTTCCTCGGTGGCAAACTAAAATCATTCACTAATAGACCTTCTGTGTAAATGCATGAGAGATGTGTCTGTATGCCTGGGAAGACGTTAAAGGCCCTGTCAAATGCAGATTTTCCCAAATAACAGATATAAAAGCAGGTGTCCAGGCAGCCCAGGTGACCGTCTGCATCAGCGTTGTATCCTACAAGCTCCAGATGGCATCTGTGATCCCACAGCCACCGCAGCTGGATCCCCAGGGGTAACGTGTTATTGTTTAATCTCCCTCTCATCAGGAATCGTATTTAATTTTACATCCCACCGTGAATGTAAATGCCAGCGCCGGTGGTACTAATACAGCGAAATTGTGTCCTGTGGCAGTCATCCTGTGTTCCTGCCGCTGAACGAGGTGCCAAATGAGACGCTGCCCGCCTGCTTTCTCCTCAAACTGCAGCCAGCTGTCCCAGTGCTTATGTCTTTTGTAAACAAGCTCAGCCAAATTACAGGTGAGGTAATTGTTCACAGGAAATATTGCATGAAATGTAGGCCAAACTTTCTTTTCTTTTCACATGTGTTAAAGTTTATACTTTTTTAACTAATTTTAAGTTGACATTCACCCTGTCACACGCTCTCCTGTTCGCCCTCCATGATATTTCATAGATGTGGCCATACCAGAGGTTGACCTGCAGTGGGCACCCTTACCCAAGCTTCTGGCGAGAGGTTCACTGAGTCCAAACAGCCATGTGGACACACTGGATGGACAGGATACTATTTTTACAGTGGTTTGTATGTTTTGCTTTAAAGATCAGCACGCTGATTACGAAACAAATGATAACTGAGTTTAAGCGAAATTACTATGCAAAATTTAGATACATATTGCAATACATTAAATGACATTAAAAAAATCTGTGTTTTTTACTCTCTCTCTCTCTTTCTCTCTTTCCAGCCTCTCCCTGGTGGTGTGATGCACAGTTATATTTTCCCTAGAGCTGCATGGGAGGCGCAAGCACATAGGGGGACTGTGATGGATGGCGTTCCCTTCACCCACCCTGCACATGTCCCGGCTATACTGAACCTGCTGCGCCATCAGTGTGTCATTAACACCCTGCTGAGGAGCTGCATCACTTCTCAGTGTGCCAGTCCAAGTAGGGGGAGTTTTACATTACAAAAATCACAGGCGTCATGGAGACAGTCATGTCTGCGAAGTGACGTGAGGCTTCACTGATGTACCTTGTGTTCAGGTTCAGTTTGTGACCTGCACTTTGAAGTCCTCCTGGAGTCTGACACCAGCTTCTCTGTGACTTTCCACCAACCAAACACTGACTCCCTCGCTGTGTGTGAGTATTTCCCACTGAATGTTATCACTCAAATTAAAGTATCACAGTCATGAGATGAGCCAAATATTTCCTGCCTCCAGCTTCTAAGCTGTGAGGATTTGATGTTTTTCACTGACATTTTTAATCATAAACTCAAATCTTTAGGTTTTAAGACTGATGGTAGAATTAAAAAAAATGCCATTTTAATGCATCACCTAGAAGTGTGGGGAAATTATAATGAGCATTTTACCACTGTTTACTTATCTGAAGCTATATTGTGATTGATATGAAGTCAAGCAATTGGCAAATATGACATTGTATGACTTAATGGTGCATTTCTGTCCATAGTGCTAGTGAATGTATCAGATCTGCATCATATTACCTGCAGCTTGTTTGGAGCAGGAGCATGTGATCCGTCCATGGATGAATACATCTCTACGGTTATGAAGAGGTATGGTTCATGACAAGTTTCCCTCCTTGCTCTACAATTTTATGAGGAAGCATATGTATAATTGATGGCTCTGAATCTCCCTTATTAGTATAATCAATACTGCAGGAAAGTGATTTCACTGATGTATTGACAAGATCATTTTTTTTACAAGATGTAAATATAACCACATTGCAAGTGCGGAAAGCATTCAGTCATTTCCTTCCAGCCTTAATTGGATCTCTTTGATAGTGTGCATTTGTGTTCATGACTCAGGTGCATGTCCGTTCCTCTGACTCTGAGGACATTATACGCTAAGCTTGAGGAAATCACCTCCGCCCCACTTTCTCCCGGAGGCCTGGCCACCACAGAGGCTGAAAATGACCACTTGGATTCATCGAGTGCTGCTGTGATGGACACTAACAGCCCCTTGACCAAGTCATCTGAGGGTACAGCTGCTCCAGAGGACGGCTTCAGCGTTTCCGGATCGGCCTGCTATGCCATGTCTGTCACCGATTCTGAGCTTCCTCCCGAAATAAATACAAGTCCTGCTGTCAACCCTTACCCATTCACTCCTGTGGGTGTGTTTTCACATTGACTGGTCAGCTGTCAGAGGTAATCTATACCAGTTTGTGAAAGTTTTTAACATGTGTGTCATTTTTTCTAGAATAAACAAACCCCCCCCCATATGTACACGTAACATACTTTTTCCTTTTTTGCCTGAGGATGCTGAGTTATTTGTTAGTGCATGATCTTCTGCAGAAAGCTTAAGTGCTTCTTACTATGCATTCCACTGTGGCAAAGATTGCTGGCTGTAAAGGTTTGAGGTTTGGCATTTGACCCCTCTTAGACAGCCAAAAGCCAATTTGATTGGTACCATGTGAGCCAATCAGACACTGTTAAAGTACATAATGCATTCTTGATGGCTCGTAATAATAAAGTAGCAATCAAAACACTACATCTTAAAGTTAAAAAGTAGCTCTCCTGGATGCATAAATAACATTAAAGCTGTGGCTTGATTGTGTTGGGCTGATCAACAGGAGTTAGCGCTCGAGTCATTTTTTCCTTTGAGAAAATGACTTTACACAATAAATAAATGACTTTCGGTGTGAAAGTGTGGGAGTTGAATACCTCTTTGGAATGGAAATTTCACAGTAACAAATCTTTTGATTACTGCTGAGCACCCTGTGCACAATTCTGCTTTTCCTGGATGCCCGCCAAGACGACTACCAACATAGCACAACTATGACTAGTCCATATATTGTCAAATGTTCTACAAAGGCAAAAATGTGCCCACATAATACTCTGCCATGCATCTTTTGTTAAGATGAATGGTGTTGCATTAACCTCATATCTGGTTATAGAATATCCAGTCAGCCTGTATGGACCAAAACACCATTTTTATCCCAGTGTTAAGCCTGCTGCGGCTCTGTTTGCCATGTGCATTTAGAAAGGAATTTAACATGTATTTGGAATATTAAGTTGACTGTCAACAGCTGACAACTGCTGACGACCGGTGTTTACTTGTAGGTATCCGATGACCTGTGTGATGGTTAATTATAGAAACGTCCCAACATGTGTGGTTAAACTATTCTCCTCTGTCAGCAGGCCTTTATACTTAGGATATATGAGTCCTCAGTTCTGTTTGGTGGGGGATTTATCTGGTAAAAGATACTTGTGATAACATTAAACTTGGATATTGCTGGGGAAATATCCAGTTGGGCTTATGACTGATTCCAGTGTGTATGGTAGTTTTGAAAACTAGAAGGGGGCGTATTGTATTCTTTCTCAAGTTTGCCCATTTTTAGAGCATTGTGTCGTCATGTGTTGTAATTTCACTGTCTCTGAGGCGCAGTCTCGGCCTGTCTTTGCCTTATCTTTTTTTAAACGTCCACATCTCTCTCCCTGGTCTGCGGTCTCTTTAAATCCAGATCCAGTGGAGGAGAGCTGCGCGTCCTCACAAACTTGTCTGGCCGCTGTGATTGCCCGCACTCTGCCTGATAAACAGCTGCTTACCATTTAGGGCACTTCTCAAAAGTTTTTTTCCCCCCCTCTCCACAAAAACTCCTCGAACTGGGAACTTTTTTTTTGCGCGCGTGTGTACAACTCTCTCGCTGTGTCTGTGGATGTTCAGATATAGAAAGTCTGCACCGCTGGAAGCTCAAGTCTGGATTCTAGGTTTGCGTAATGCTGAGGCGTCCTCTGTTCAACATCTGGATTAACTATTTGGAGTCAGAGCTAGCGGCCCTACACAAAACTCCTGACTGTCTAGCCTATCTGTATGGAAAGACTGTCCTTTTCTCTGGAATTTAACTCCTTTTGACAACCCGGGTGTTGCGCATAGATTATGTATTCTTTAAAATGGGTGCGAACAATGGAAAACAGTATGGAAGCGAGGGTAAGTGCTGTTAATTACTACTTTAAAACATGTTTTATTTGAATTCCACTTTGAAGAACGACTTTTATCAAACCTCCCTCCCCCGGCTCTACATGGAGAAAAGAGCCTGATATACTACGGTTATTTAGCTACAACAACTACTCATATCAGTCCAGCTACCGTAAGAAATAGGAAACAATGTGCAGTTAAATTGCTGTGTCGCTTCCCTGAGGTTAACTCTACACATCAGTTAGCTAGCTGAAAACTAGCATATTCCCTCTATTACTTTATTATACTCACAACGAGTCTTTGCTTTCCTTCGTCTAAACTGAAACTTACACCAAAGTCCATTCATTGAACTTCGTATTTTAAAGGGTATGAGCTGTTATGGAGCTGATTGATGCTTTTAATGGTTAATTGCGTACTTTTAAAAGAACATTTTTCAAAGATGTGCAACGTTTATATCCAGCTCCTGAGATATAGGGAGACATCTGGTGGTCATATTGTCGGCTCTTTCATGAAATGAACTGTTTCTATACTGTAAAACTCTGCAGCCTACAACAGAACATCTGAGAAGCTTAATACTGACAGTCGAGGGGCACTGGACTGGATACTTTGTTTTTTAAATCCAGCAATTCAACTTGCATTGTGTTATCTGAAGCCACTTTACATAGAGCTATATTTAAATAGAATGGCCCATGTACAGGAGCTGTTATAGACAGTGTCAGCTGACTGGGCAGGTTTGAAAAGACATCACCTTTTAGTTTTATTTATGGTTTTACTTTCTTTTCTTTTTTTTTTTAAGGTGTGTTTTTATTGCTTTAGTTTTAGTGGAGGTAGGTCAAAAGGACTAATGTGTTTGGGTCTCTGGGCACTTAGTCACTCTTATCTTGATAAGAGCCAATTCCAGAGATTTTTGTCCACAATTCCTCATCCTACTATTGTTGGGTTTAGAAGCCATTTTTTGTGTGCGTGTGCACTTCAACACCATATGATCACAGTGCATCCCACAATATTAGAGAGGTCACAAAACCTCAAAATAGCTTTAGTAATGAAAAACAACGTGCAAACAATTGTTAGCAACCGCTTCACCTGAGACGGGGTCTCGCAGCCTGCATCTAAAGGTAACTGAGTTTATTCAGTAGCCTATTTGTGATGTTTAGTGTCTCTCCCATGGTTGATAGATGTTGACACAGCAAGCTGAGTTTAGGGGTCTCTGAGAGGAAAGTTGAACTAAAATACAAATGCCTCTGGTGCCAGTTTCCTTTCTTTATGTCCACTGGAATAATATTGAAAAGAACCAAATACTAGCACCTTTCAGCTTGTTCCACATCAGTGTCGATATAAGACTGTAGCTCTCAAAAAGTCATTAGTAATATGATGATTATAGCCAAGCAGCCAGAGGCATTCACTGTCTGTCTCACTCAAATAAAAGATAAATTCAGATTTTTTTCCACCCAGCTGGAATGCAGCTTAAACTCAGGGGAAGACAATACTAGACATGTTTTAATGATATTATGATGACCACAACCTGGATCTGTTGACTCTCATACCACAATCTTGACAAAATCTCCAAACACAACATCGATGATTGTGTAATATGAATTTAGCAGGAAAATCAAACCCACCCTCCCTGCTATAGGCTTGGGTTTACTGCATATAACAAAGCATATTACCCCTCGTAGTACCTCTGCTGTCCTCTCTAACCCCTCTTGCCCACTGTCTTTTTCATCTAGGATGTAATCTTCAGCATTACTTATTCAGAAAAACTGTGGCCCAGCTACACCAAACACATCATTTCTGTCTCCAGAGCAGAAATGTTTGTATAAATAACATTCCAATGTGCTCTCTTCCTAAGTCAATAAGTGCAGAGAAAAGATTGGATCTCATGATGTTAAAAATAACATGTGGACCTCCAGCTCCACCTAGGAATCCAGCCTGTGAAGGTACATGAACAGATTCTATCACAGGTTTGATTTTTTTTTATTCTTACAGCCATCCTTTAGCTGAATTTGCAGAAAATATTCACCTCAATCACCTGTCTTTACTTTTTAATGAGATCAACAGTCAACAGTGAGGTGGGAGGATGATAAAAGGTGTGCAGACTTTATTCCTGCTGCACAATAGTCACTGCCAGTGGCTCACACTGCCACTGTCACACCTTACTATGCAATTAGTACTTCAAAAACACACATACTACTCATGAAACTCAGTATAACTACTATTGCAAGCACAGTCTTTTGCCCCCTTTGTTAATGTGACATCACCAGATGTTAGGGGGATGATGTCAAACTCCCCCAGTGAAAACATCTTTTGTGTTCACTGGGATTATTTTTGATGAGTTTGAGATTGAAAACATTCACCTTAGGTTTTCAGTTTCTGGCTGAAGTGCAGTGATGCGTGAGGACACTTTGGAGTAAGCAAGTGTTTTGATGCCTTTTCTAACAGCTGATTACGCTGACAAACTGTAAGAATTACACTGTATTGACATTTATCGGTACATCACAACAACATGGCTCAGTGCTCAAAGTTCATCTGAGGTGTTAATCACTTCCAGAAAGCAACAGTCCACCTTAACGTTTTAAGGTTGGAGACACAGTAATCACCGATCTTCTCTGTCAGACACACAACAGCAGCTGTTTTATCTTTGTTTACAGTGGAGCCAAACACACTCCCATTGTTTTAACTGCTGCAACTGATGATTATACACTACTGTAAATTATTTTCTTGATTAACTGATCAGTAAATAGTGAAAAAAACATCCCTCACAACTTCCAAAAGCCCAAAGTGTCTAAAAATCATTTTTAGTCCAACCAACAGACTAAAATCCAGAGATATTCAGCTTACAGTGAAAGACAACTGAATGAAGCAGTCAGCGATGACACTGGAGAAGCTGTTACTGGAAAATATTGGCTTTTGTTTTTCTTAAAATGATTGATGATCTATCAAAGTACTCCTGTATTGATTAACTCTTTAATTCACTGCTGCAGATTACATTACTGAGAAGTCTCTGAGCAGTTCCCATTTAAATACAATGTGGGAATGGAAGACCCCCCCACATTAACATAACATTGACAGCTGCTGAACGCTGGTGGTGTCATATACATTAAACTGGTATTGCTGAATAAATACCTAACAATCTGGCTCAGATTTCATGACTGTCATAGATGATTATAAATACATTAATCATAAAAATTTATTCCAAGTATTGTCAAATCACAGAAGAAAATATTATGTGGTATTAGACAGGATTTTCCTGGTAGTTTCTAAGGCCAGTGTCTTATTTACAAGTGCAGAATTCTGCGGTCAATCGGTCCACATCTGTTTTCAAGTGTGATTCCACAATTAATTACACACTGGTCACAACTATGCAGCAGCCCTCCACAACACATTATATAAGCATAAGACAGGAAGCAGGAGCTTTTCTGAAAGTTGTTTTTTCCATGAAAGATCCAAATGCGCCAACCAAACAGCCACACAGAGATCCTCATGCCCGGGACGAAAATCCCGTAACCAGCTTGATATTAAAATATACTCATTCAACTTGACCCAGCCTCAAGCTCAGATATTAGAAAAGTGGTTTGAGTCATTTCAAGGAGCAATAGCAGATGTGCTGGCTCAGTGATGTCACCACAAAATGTCATTCATACTCATGCCATATGAGTTGCACTGGTTTTAGATTATTATTTCATATGTATCTGTGTGATCATATATCTTTGGTGTGGCTATAGTAGCGGGAGTACAAGTTGCTTGAGCTTTCATAATCACTTCTTATTTCAGGAGCTGTCCGGTCCGTTTAGGTGGATGCATTTGATGCGCATGTGGGTGTGACTGTTTGGGGATACGTCTCCGGCCTGTCGTGCCGGGTGAGAGGCTCCTACTTAAGTCTCGGGAAAAGCCACAAAGCTGCATTTATGAACTGACAGAGGAGTAAAATGCCATAAACAACTGCTCCACAGGCAGCCTGCAGTCACCATGGCAGTCGAGCCTGTCGCGCTCTGGCAGCGGAGGCACTCGCAGACACGTTCGAAAAAGAATATGCCGTGGAAAATTTTGCTCTCCTGTGCGACCGTGTGGAAATTTAACTCCAATAATGCAAGCATAGCTCATAAAGGAGCAGCGGTTGTACATTCATGTAAACGTCTTATAAAAAGAACTTTGATGTGGCACTTAACGGGTTCCTCAAGCTGAGACACATGCTGATGATGTATTTAATTGTTGTCAGAGTGATGGCTTGCATCTTGTGCAGGAGTGTTTTCTCATTCCTCCTCCATAGACGTGACGGGCATCTCAGGAGACTTTTGTTCTTCTTTCAAATATCAAAAAAAAGAGGAAGAAGAAGTGGACACTCGACTCAAACGAACCAGCAGAGACTTTGTGCATGTGCCGAGGCCAACCATTCATCCAAAATTGAGGAACATAAACGTCATGAAAGCAGTGAATGATGGGATTTATAATTCCATACACTTCTTACCTCCTTACCATATTAAATATATCATGGAAGTGCAATTCCATCTTATCTTAGACAGACGCTCTTCAGGATTTAAGCTTGAAAAAAAACGTGTGTTTTTATATGACAAGATTGATTTCCAAGGTCAAACTCTCCACACAAGAAAGAAAAACACTAAATTCTGGTTTATATTTTTCAATCCACATTCTATACATGACATTTAAGTGATATAACACAAGTCGTCTTGAAGTTGCCGTATGATGTCCCAGCAATCTTGTTTTTCTTCCCGTTTCCCCCTGCAGGTAAAGGGAGCTCAAGCATCTCTTCTGACATAAGTTCGAGCACAGATCACACACCAACTAAAGCTCCAAAGAATGTGGCTACCACCGAAGGTAAGGCATCTGGTGCTCATTAACCAAACTCCCCTCCCTTCTTTTATACCCTCCTCTTCTTCTTCTCTTCCTCCTCCCACCCCTCTCTTTCTCCTCCTCATCCACTTTCTGTGCTGCCTATTTTTGGAGAGAAACCTGTGTGTTCATGGGATAACCCTAAATTGAAAACAAACTCACAGCACCCATCAGAACCCAGAGAGCAAAGGCATTTCTTGGGCTTTGTTTTAGAAGAAGGGGAAAAAAAAAGAAGAAGGAAAAGAAAACCCACTTCAGGCTTCTCATTGTAGAAGAATGCTTATCTAAACTGTGGTCGTATCAGGCTCAAAGCATTGCCAAGGAGGGAGGGAGGTACGTGTGCTGGAGATACGAGAGTGGATTTTGCTGGAGAAGGAGAAGGTGTGGGGA
>OMNW01035841.1:0-13792 GCA_900303245.1 Selene dorsalis
AGCAAGGATTTGTCATTTAAGTAGATGCTTTTTAAACCGATATTGATTCTTCTGTTTCTTTCTGTGTCCAGCTGTGAAGGAGGCAGCTGTCCAGAGGAGACACAATCTGTTCAGGGACAGCATCGTTCTCACAAACAGTGACCCCAACTTGCACCTGCTGGGAGAAACCCCACCTGTGGACTGGGCCTCCAAGTTCGGGGAGGACGAACCAGACGGCGAGCTTGAAAGCGGTATGAGAGGAGGATCTATTGGGAAAAGACGTAGACAAGTGGTGTCCATGATCCAGATGGACGGGGTTCCTCTGGCCTACGAGTCGTGTCTGGAGGTTCCTGGGGTGGATCTCATCCCTGAGGAGAACACCGAGGAAAAAACGATGGATGAAGAAGAGGATGAAGAGAACCCTGAGCTTTTAGAGGGTCCCAAGTCTCCTGATAGCGTGACTGAAATCAGGGGCCTTATTAATCCTGTGGTTGAGGTGGAACCAGAAACAGATGAAGAAGAAGAGAACGAGAGTGACGTAACCAAAAAGATGGAGCCAACCAGGGGGCTTATCATCATGGATGATGGGCTGCAGGAGGAAGTGACACACATCACCACCATAGTAGAGGGTCCCAGGAAATCTCCAACTGTCAAGATGTCCCCGCAGATAATGCTCCAGCATCTGATGGGAAACAAGAAGGAAGCTCATAAGGAGGAAACGGAGATAGCAGCACAGGAAGACGACAGTGAACAAGTGGCTGAGGGCTCTGCAACAGAATCCGATTCTGAGTTGTCGTCACGGTCGCTACCGGCTACAGAATCAAGCTCACGCAACGATAGCGGGTTCCAGTCACCAACCCATGAGAAGCTGGAGGAGATCAAACCCCAACCAATCACTAACGGTCTGAATGGAGAGAAGAAAATCATTGACCCAGTGGAAGTGGAAGTGATTTTAGCGTAAGAAGACTGCAGACAGAATGGTGAAATTGAAAACATCAACGTGTGCGTGATATGCAATGGGAGAGCAGTGGAGTGAATTTTGATTGGATCGAAATGTAATTCAAAGCGTTGCCTCGGCTTCATTATTGTTGATATTGCACGCCAACCAAAACCAGCTTTGCCTTCCTCCCCTGGACTTTGAGACATCTCATTAATTTGTCTCTATGCGGCTTAGTGAATTTCTACATATTCTGTATATAACACTGACTTCTACATATCTGATTTACATAAGCAAGATCCCTTCATGTATAAACCAACAGGCTGAAAGTCCATCACGGTGAGGGACAAACACTAAACAACAACTACATCTGTGTTGATGTGATGTGAAGAGCAGGAAACCAGGCCTGTCTTTTTACCAATATGTCTCACACTCATGTGGTCAAGTAAGTTACACATTGTGCCTTTAACTCTAACGCAGGTGAATGATCACAGCCTCTACCTGGGCAGCAGGGGGTGCTATAATCAATCTTTACACGTTTCTGGATTATTTTTATGTTTATTTTAACTGCTACATTTAGTCAAATATTGCTATCTATTTTTGTAAAATGTATTTTATTTAAATGTGTAATTTCATTTCTGCAAATGGCCTGCAAGTTTCAACACAAACTGTCAGGGAATGATTATTGCTTCCTCTGATTTTAAAGGTAAGATGTTTTCATTTTTTAAGGTGATCTGTGGGGGATAAAGAAAAACCACATTGTTTCTTGTGACTTTGCCTGTGGGTGGAGATGATCAAGATACATTGTGTTGAATCACACACATGCCAGCGACTCCTCTTCTATTTAAAATCTGTTTTATGTCATTCAGCTCCTCTGAGTAAAAGGAGCAATTCACCCGAAGTCACACATGTTCACTGCGATATTGGTGTCAAGCTGTACAGATGTTTGGTTTCATGTGACAGGGGTAAAGCCTTTTACAAGAGTCTAATGACCTGTGTCAGTGACGGTAACACTGATAATTATCCTTCCTTATAGGAGTGTTTTCATAAAAGAGGTTTGATAAACTCCAAATATCAGGCTTTAATTCCTAAAATAAACAAGTCTGGAACTGTTTATGCTTCATTTTAAGGTTGTTAAATTAACTAATAATTTAAGAATGTTTCCTGGAAATAACTATTTAATATTAAATAGAAATTTACAGCAGAGTGGAGACACGATGAATGTTGTTCTCAGCTGTTTCACAATTTGCATCATGAGCTTCTAGCTAAAATCAGAAATGACAAGTTGTCTTTTTAACGTCTGTACAGCAGGTGGCAGCTTCTGGCCATGCGACATTATGTAGACAGAAAGAAATAATAAATAAAATAAAATCCCAAAAGTATTTCAAATTGTTATAAAGGAAAAAGATTGACGGATGGAGGAGGGGTCGCTCACGAGACGTGGCTGTGCTGTATATGCAGAGCACACAGAGGTACCAGTCGTAGAATTACAGAGTACGGAGAGATAGACTAACAGAATGAAAATGTGAAGTGAATAAATACATGATATAATTGTATGCCTCTCAATGCCCCAGATCTTTCCAGGAAACTTCCTATGAATTTATATTTACACTTCAGTTTTTTGTAAAAAGTACAGAAACAATAGGACCTGACTATGTTTTTGTTGTCACCATCACACACTCTAATGGATGACTTATTTTAACTTGTGTATGTATCTATGTAATTGATGGAGCAAGCTGCAGTTTAATGCTCAGTGTTGACAGTGGTTGCAAATTTGTCGCCTCTCATGTTCCACGTCATCGTCCTGTTGTGAAATCATCCATTGCCACTGCGTCTGAGGCACATTGTGAGTGTGCTGCCATAATTACCAACAGAAAACCATTGACAGTCACCTTCTCCTGTTATTTATTATAAAGTCTGTTCTGTGTGGTGTGTCAACATGCAGGTATCAACAACTCACCTTTGTCTTCTTGAAATATATATATATATTAAAATATATGGATGAATAAAATTATTTCACTTTCATTCTTTATTATCATCAGTTCTGTTTTTTGAGATATTCATTCACAAAAGTACAACAGTAAACAAAATCAAATGATCAGGATCAGTTACAAAAATAGTTGGAAAGACGACCAGAAGAGAAGAGGAGCACATTTTATTAGAAAATATCTGAAAGAGTCACTTACAAGGCAGGTTTGTGATTGGTCAGCGACAGAACCACACCATCTCCTTTCACTGTCCTGGTTTACACGTGATTATGACTCCAAGAGGACACACGAGAGCAGTTTACAGGCTAAATATGACTCTGTTCCTCAAACTGACAAATGAGTCTTATGACCTGTGACTGAAAAGCTCTGTGCAGAAGTCTGTTTTTAGGTTTCACTCCAAAGTAGTGCAAGATTAGGAATTCAAAACTCAATGGTGTGCAAATATTGGTTCCATCCCACAAAATGTTATTTTTAAGTAGTAAAAAATGTCAGGAATTTTTTTTTCTTTTGCTGATGAAATGCCAGAATCATCTGTAGTGTCTTAAAATATACAGTGAATTTCTGTCTGTGCTGACCAGGACAATTTAACATTATGGAAACAGTATGTAGAAAGACTTCCCATTCCACTGCATTTCTACTCTTTAAATCCTTGGATAGTCTTTCAGGATAAATAAACAGAAGAGTTTAAGCAATAAGCACTTCTCACCTTTGAGACTAAAACTTTTTGCATATGCATTAGTAAAGTCGCTCTCACACTGTTTGCTGTCTGAGAGGATCAATCAGTCTGAGAGCAATGTATTTTTTAACACAAAACGACCAGCTCATGAGTCACTACACATATTATCCTCCATGTTGTCAGAGACAAATGTTAAACATTCGTATGCCCGGTTGAAGTGTTTAAAAATTAACAGTCTCAGAGAGAATCAGGTTTTGAGACTGATAACTGGTAAAGACCCAGATCAATTTTATGTAACACTTAGTGTTACACAGCTCAGCACTCAAGTCAAAGAATCCCCTTTTCATGCTCCCAAGTGTTAAAAGTTCACAAATAATGTGCTGAGAACAATGGACCAACATGAAGAAATTTGACAAGTAGTTTCCCATTTAGTATCCAGCGCATGTGATCCTTTAAGAACAACCAGGAAAAAGACCCTCTCTTCTCTCTTCTCCACTCTCTCCACTCAACTGTCCACACCATCGGCTTTGACCCAACAGAGGAAACGAGATGAAATAACCCAGAACAGAGCCCGTGATGACCCCGAGGAAGATCCAGGTGTTGTAGGACATGACACACAGCATCAGCATGTAGCCCAGAGACACCTGCAGTATGTGGAGGACTGTCTGGATACAGTGCAGCAACCAGCTGAGGAGGAGGAAGAGGAGGAATGATGGGAACATATGAGTTACATTCATTACAGATCCAAATGAGAGGATCAATTCTGTGCAAATACTCTGAATTCAGTCTGAACAAGATTCATACAGCAGGTCAGGGAGTCAGCTGACATATTGTTTTGGGTTATGAATCATTATGACAGTAGTTTGAGAAAGAGTTAAGAACACAAAAACAGCTTTCAGTATTTATCTTAACTGCACTTATTGGTGATGATCTGCTTCCTGAGAGTGTATTATTCAGCTTGATTATATTCAAACGAGAGTCCTGACCTGTTGCTGTTGTTTGGAGCTGGAGGGTGTGACTGTATGGGGGTCAGTGAGGACTCAGACGGGCTGCTCTCCAGTACAGAGATGTTCTCCTGGGAGCAGGGTAAGGCGGAGGCATCCGGACCCTGGTCCTGGGCCACCTTAGAGCCATTCCCCAGCCAAACCCTCCACACTTTGAGCACCTCGTAGAAAACAGTCAGCAGCAAGACCACAAGCACCGACAACACCATCCCTAGAGACACAAACACACCACACACTGTCACAAACACTCTCTCTTAAAGTCTTAATGGAATAGTTCAACATTTTTATGATGCTAAAACCTAATGCTAATGCTAATGCTAAAATAAAATTGGCTAACAGGTACAGTAACCACATCCATCTACCTGCATCTAAAGCTAAAGCATCGGTGGCTCCTTCTCACATGGGGTGGAGGCATCTCAGGTTGATGACATGAAACCTGACACTGGGAAGCATTGTTGGAGCTCAACACAGACCCAGCAGCTGGAACAATGTACCAGTATATCATGTGCAGTGAATGTTGACCCACTTCATCTAGAAATGCAGTTTATATTAGGGACGGATATCAAGTTAGTCTCAGTACTTTTCAGGACAGATTGAAATGTGTCCATGCTGAGTGCTGAAAACTCCCAAATACACGCTGCTCAGGCCCTGAGCTCAAGTTGGCTGAATGAGCTAATGTCATTGAGGCTGGCACAGACAGAGGAACAGCTGATTACGTTTATCACATCAGAAACTGAGGGTATTTTGTCACATGGTGGGAAATAGTTTTTTAATAGAAAGTCGTGCTTCATCCTGGTCACAACTCTTTAAACAAATAATAGATTATTGAATTAAAGGAACAGTGGATTATTTATAGAAATCTTGATCTTCACTTCAGTTGGCTCTGACCCTGTGCAGACTAGCTGACAGTGAGAAGTGGATTAATGCTCCTGGAGTAGTCTGAGAGGTTTCGTGAAGTTCTGCTGAGAAACTGGGTCACTATTTGTGTCCAGTGTAAGTGTTAGAAGTCCAAACTGCTGCTCTCCACAAAGTGAAAGTTTCCAGCACCACCTCTCAAGCCTACGGGCTTTAAACACACAGTAAGTGGCTGCTCAGCTTTGACGTGAAATTACAGAAACTTTACAAAGCAATCGGGAAGCACAGATCCTGGCACACCTTCATGGTATGTAATGTATGCTGTGCTCCGAGCAGCTCGACTCGTTCTGAAGAATCTCCACTACTGGGGTGGAGGGCAGCTACCTCTGAGGTAGAGGTGCTGTTTGTTGCTTACCTGCCGGTCCGTGCACATCCCAGAAGTCAAAAAGCAGCGTCACGCTGCTCGACACCCCAAAAGTCATCTAAAGGAAAATGAGAAAATGATTAAAACCTCCACAGACAGAGAGAAATTCAGCTCACTGCTGACACACATTTGTGATTGTGAATAATTGATGCAGAAACAGGTGTTACAACAAAGCTGACCTCAGTCCTCTTTCCTCTTTGTTGTCCAAGACCTTATTTTCTGCCAGCATGACTCTTTGTCTTAGATTACACATCTGAGCGACCTTTACTCTCTCTTTTACTTTTCCTTACAGGCACCAAACCCTCACAAGAATACATGTACTTTTTAATACAAATATTTACACTCCACAATAAGATACAGGCAAAAAAAAAGGTCTGATCAAACAGAGCTTCAGGGGACGGGGAGAGGCACGTCAGCTCTCGTCTTGTAGAAAACTCTTCATATCTGGGTGTAAAATTATTCTTCTTCCTTTATGCTGACCTCAAAACCTCCTCTGTTCAACATATTATCGAATTTCTTAAACACAAAAAAGTTTAGTTTACAATGTTCCATAGAAATATCTATTCCGCTGACTTTGCGCCACAATTACAGGAAGTGCTATCCCACAAAAGCACCCTCTGTTCTGCCCTGCTGCTGTAGATGTGACTGACAGAGGAATGTACTGTTTTTGTGCATGTCTGTGTGTATGTGTGTGTGTGTGTGTGTCAGCTGCCCAGTCCCTGCCAGACTCTCACCACCTCATCCCTGCACAGTCCAGCTGTCCATGCATGACTGTCTCTCACCAGCTACACAATGTTGAAGGTCTAATTGGAGTCTGCCATGTACATGTCAGTGTTGCAACAATTGGGCTGATGAATCTGCACATTAGTGAGTCATTAGAGGATTTATCAGTTTTAATTTATGTGATCCATGATCCATTAATCATTTATAGCCATGTGGAAAACAAAACTCCTTTACTGTGAGGTTTTCTTGTAATTCAGGAGTGTCATTTCTCTCAGTTATCTGTCACTTTATAGACTATAAGAAGAAAAGTGCTGGAGCTCTAACCTGTGACATGAAGCTACAAGCACTAAGTGTGACAGGCCCCCTGGTTTTGAGGTTTCAGGTGCATATTGTGTGACCAACATGTCATCTTGAATGTCAATTATTATAAAATACAATGTCACTTAAAGGTCAAAACCATAAAAGGATCATTGCAACGTGGCTCTTAATTTCTAAAGCTTTGGTCATTATTTCCATCCGTTATAATAATAACGTACTAACTATGTTAATTAGTGGTTTTGGCAGTGAAATCAGTACAATGACATCCTGCAGGAAAGAAATGACAATCAGGTGATTCAACAGGTTGCAAACACATAAACCCTTCATTGAGGTTATGTTGAAGGTGAGGCAGTATCTGCACCCAACAAAGAGCCACACTGAGTACACAAATTATACAAGTATGAAATGGACCCAGAGACAGGTATTCGTTATGATGTTTGGATTTGACTTGAGTTTACACTTGAGGTTTCTCTCTTCAGCACAGTGTCAACACTGGGGGTTTTCTAAAACCTGTTGGTTGCCTATCGGTTGTCTTTTTAATGATGTCGTGATGCTCCCAAAACGTAGCCATTGTCTTGTTGATAATAACATTATTATTGGAAATGACGACTAAACTTACAAATATAATCTTGTGTATACAACACAAGGTTCAAGAAAAAAGTGAGAGCTGGAACAGAGGAAGAACTAGTTCTCTAGAGTAGTGAGAGCTATGAACTTCATGTCACCTGTGGTATTAGTTCCTATAAAATCTGGTTCTTTAGACCACATCAGATGTAACAATAAAAAGGTCAACTGTTTTTATTGTTGACTGATATATACCCATGGACTTGTTATTGGAGGAGAATTTGAAATATTTAAGCTAGAAAAAAGGAACAAATGCATCAGCCAACATATCAGAGTCTGAGTGAATAATTAAGATAATGTCATCTATGCCAAAAGAGGAGTTTAAAAATTCTTATACCTATTTTCCCTTTTCTGCTTCAACAATAAGTTTTGTGATTAACATGACTATAGTCTGACAACCAGTTGTTGAGACATGGCAGAGGTATAATTATGGTAAATAACAGGACAGAGTTATTTGAAGGACTTTGTAAACAACACATAGAAAGCCAAGTGTAGTTTATATAAGTCAACAGCGTGACTTCAGTGCAGGCTGGCTCATTGTGAGCTTATCTCAAGAAACTGACTCAGGTTAGTGTTGAGACCACAAACTGAGACTACTGTTTTCACTACAACACCCTGTGTCCTCTAAAAAGCCTGCATGTGTGTTTCTTGCATGCAGAACTGACCCTTTTACCCACATGGACTTTACATTCATGCCAAGTTCTCATCGCATTTCATAACTTAGGATCATTTACCAAACTTCCAAACTCTGGGTTACCACTGGTGTCAGCATTTCAAACTTCTGACTGTTCCGATTTCATTTAATTAGCACTCCAACTATAAAATGTTACAAGTGAAACAAAGCAATATTTTATCCAGAGAAATGCAATAACCATAAAGGCATTAAGTCAATAAATATGTTTTAGTGCATCAAAAAACTTTGATTGAAATAAAAAGTCAAGGTTTGAATTAAAATGAAGTAAAACAAACAAACAATATTATAGCAGATATGAAAACGCCTCACAATAATGTAAAGTTTACTTGAGTTCAGTGAGTCAGTGAGCAGAGATATACTTCGATGCTATCCTACAACAGCTTTCTCAGTTCATACAGTGAAGCTTTTACTAGGTTGTAACATGTAAATCACTTTTAATGTCCCAATGCAAATTGGTCGTGTCAGATTAAAGCGATTGAAGAGGCCTTTTGCAACGAGCCAGTTTTCCTCACAGGTCCTCTGGAGCTGTGACAGGTCGCTGCAGAGTCACAGTCACAGCTAACTAAACACACCACTCTCCAAACTGCACCGTCTAAGTGGGTCAAAACCTAGCAAGCAGCCCAACTGTCCCTCTTCGGGCTAACTCCCTACAGTGAGTATCACAAGTTGTCCTCGCGCTGACTCGCTCACATATACAGTGCTCAATAAGTTGTTTAAATGACACAAAGCTGCGTAGGTGCTGCGGTGACGGTTTGTTTTTTTGTTTGTTTGTTTTTTTACAAATGCGCAACTTACCTGCATCTTGGTAAAGTTGCTGGGCGGAGGCTAACACCAGGGTTTGAGCAGCTACTCGCTCGTGCTCCCCATCACACAGCACAGCGCTCACCGGGCGGGCTGGAGCTGCCGCTGGCACGAGCCTCCTCTCCGGTGCACCACCTCGGTGACCCGCACACTAAAAGCTGAACAGCCGCTACAACGACCGCGTGACTTCAGACAATAAACCGAGGGCTGACGGTTAGTGGAGTTTTTCCAGCAACTGGACACAGAGAACCAGTGAGACGGTAATAATCCGCACGGTGATTTAAATCGTGCTCCTGCTTCCAGGAAGCGCAGATGTCATCGTCGCATCGAGCAGGGGGATACATCTGGTGAAAAATTACATTACAGCCCGTATAGCAAATGTTTTCTGAGGAATGTAGTCGGCAGACATTTTTCAATACGGTACTGCGCATGCGTGGTTTTGGGAACGTGATGTACGGAGATAGCCGAAGGAACTCGTAGCTTATCGGCTACTTTCACTGAAGTGTCAAAACCAAGCGAGAAAACCTACGTAATAAATATTTGCTAGGTACAATTTATTTGTCCATTCCGATATGTCGTATTGTTACACTCTACTATTCAACAACAAGCTGTCATCCAACTGTGACTGCATGTTACTCACTTCAATTTTCTTGCTCCTCTCTTTAAATTAAACTGCAAACATATGAATCATTCTTTTGGTCTCTGTGTTCGTTAGTGTATCTTGTGCAAAATGCAGTCACTGCAGTTTCTATCAAAATGGATTAAGTTAAGTGCACCACTGCAGCTGCCTGTTATCTCAGCTTCAGTAAACATCTTTATCCCAGCCTTTTTTACTCACTGGTCACACCTGAAGCCCTCTGCACTTTTTTTTGTATGTGCAAACTTGCCTGTTGTGTTTGTGAGTATTAATGTCATGGTTCACCCATTTCCCACAGATTACTGACCATTCACACCTAGATCTGGCTCTGGACCAACAGCGTGTATACACTATTTTGCCTTGTTGAAAGGTTTTACGATGCTCCCATGTGAAAACCATACACTGACTCTGAAATTATAAACAGCACAGATGCATGTCATATAACTTTATTGTTATACTGTACAGTACAACTTTGATTCCGCACTGCAAGTTGAAATATTACATTTACTGGTTGAGGTGCTACCATTAGTATCTGCATACTGCACCTGTAAACAGTTTACAAGTAGAAAAATACAAAACCAGACACCACTCATCAGTATGTGAGGAGGGGAGGATGAAATAAAAGTGGGGCTTCATACTGTAAAGCTATTGTACCCTTTGGTGGAAAAGAAATCAACAGAATTAGGATTGATAAAGGCAGCATGAAATAACCTCAGGGAACCAAGCTGCTGCTGCTGCATTGTTCATGAAGATGAGAGGAATTGCACATATTGTCTAAAATAGGTATAGAAAAAAAACAAAACAAAGTTCAACAGGTCCAAAGATCCAGTGTACTCACTGTTTTTTTAAAAGCTACATTTGTATACATCAAGTGCATTCAGCACAGTCCACAGGAGGCGGGACAGGAAGAGCTGTGGGAGCACATCCTGATGTCCTCCCTGACAGAGAGGAGAGACCATCAAAGGCTCCTTGAAGGGGAGGTGTGAATCCAGACTGTTTAAGGCATGCAGTCACAAGAATAGAGCCAGAATACCATTGTTTGGGACGAGTGCTAGATTTCTAAGGTTGAAAGCAGTTTGTCTTTGAAAATTTCTGGATTCTTAACAACATGTGGCGACATGTTATGCAATAAGGAGAAAACACATCTGTTTTTCTTATGTCACAGGTTTGAATGTTGGCTTTAAGTTGAGATTGTACTCAAATGTGGTGTAATAAGACAAACACAGCAACAGTCACACAAACATTCAGTACAGCAGTTGTGCTTAAGATTTTCAGTGGCATTATTTCCCCACAGGAAAGTGACAGCAAATAATGTGCTGAAGGTTTTTCAACACGGTTTGGGGCTGTGGCCTGGGTGACAGGGTTCAAATCATCTCAACAGAATTATTCTTTGTTATCAATATTTTCACATAAGAAGACAAGTGTATGCAAAGTCAGATACAAACAAAACTGATGGTCGAAGCAATGAACTGTTCCGCATTACAGGAGACCAGTTTTTTCTATGTGCAAAACAAAAACTACAGTAAATATTTTTGTTGATTAATAAATTTGCTTGAGTGATACACGATAAGATCACTATATGATTACACTATAAATGATCACCCATACCTTGTACACGGGCAAAGAAACACCCCCCCCAACAGACAATGTTACACAGATACTGAATCAGGACTCTATTTGAGTAGGTCTGAATCATCCAAAAAAACAAGCAAACAATATTTTACACTCATACTTCCATACACACATGTACAGTAGATGTGCACACTCACAGAAACTCACGCACTCGAACTGTCAAAAAGTGCTGTGTCGTGCACACGTGTGTTCATCACACTGATGAGACACAAAAAAAAAATTAAGGCAACAAAGAGGAGGAAAATCACACTCAGTCTCTTCCCTACTCACGCTGAAAAGATGACGCAGAACACTTGCCTCAAAACACATACACACACATCTTAACCCTCGATTTGTCAGTTCTGCTCAACAGACATCTGAAAGAAAATAAAATGGCCTAAGCTGGTGCGTCGCAGAAGCAGGGACTCCGAAAAGCGTTTCAGTTTGTACCAGCAATGACCACAAGAGGGCAGAGACAGACTGCATGGGTTCTGCAGTCCCGCCTCCTGCTGCAGGAAAAATGAGTCTCACTTACAGGTAAACTGTCCCCTGAATACAAAACTGGCTTCACAGCAGAACCTCTCAGTTATATGAGTCAGCACAAGGATGCAGCACAGACATTTTTTCATACATTTTAAATCCTATATCTTTTTTTAAATTAGATTTTTCGGCTAATGTATTTAACAATCCAAATAGATACAAATGTTTTAAAATTTGTTAAAAGTATTTTCTTTTTTTGAGTTACCTGTGTTTCGGGTCACGTAACTGAGAGGTTTTCCCAAAGACATTATTTCTGTTTAAATCCCCTGTGTACATGATTAAAAACTAGGAACATGACTTTAAAAGTAGATGACAAACACAGAGGCTGCACACGGTGGTTTTCATTTGTTTCACAGACAGAACAGGACCCGTGCCTGTACACTCTCCTCTTGATACCCAGCATGAAGACAGCTTTGCCTGCTGATGATGAGGACACACACTCAGATGCAGTCGACCGCAACAACAACAAGTGCACAAAAAGGTTTGACACCACACAAAAGGCTAACGTTTGGTCTGGTCAAACCGGTGCCTTCAGCAGGCCGTGGTCATGTTCAAAGCATCACAGATGCAACAATCAATTTAAAAAACAAAACAAAACAGACCTCAACCTGCCTGGAGAAGGAAACAAGTCCTATCACTGAATATTCAAAATGCTGTGTGACAATCCAAAATACTTCTTTTAGGCACAGTGATATTCACCCATTCTGTCTGACACGACCTGCAGGGACATGAGGTGAAAGTAAAATTCTTATATCCAATATAAGATATGATCCCTTTTTTAATTATCAGAGGACAAAGAAAAAAAAAGGGAGGGGTGTTAATGTCCATCTTCTTTCACCCAGGTCTGATCGTCCTGATTTGTCGAGAGGCCGTTGCAGTCAGGCGTGGGTGGGTGTGGCCACGATGTTTCATCACCTGCCTCTTCTCTACTGTCTATTGTTGAAACTGGAGTTGGCGCTACTGCAGCTTTCCTCATAAGAAGGTGGGGGCTCTGTAACACACAAACAAGGGTCAGTAATACTGTAGTCAAAGCCCACTCACTGTACCATCAGCTTCTGTGAGTCAGTGACTATCTGTTACACAGAGTGTGATTCATGCACCCATCTGTCCATACGCCAACCACTGCTGCGCTGGACAGCTGGACATATGTTTTATCTTGTGTCCACTAGGTCAACATTATTCATGAAACCTGGCTTTATGGCAGCCTGGGCTAAATGTGATTTTAACCCTTCGCAGCTTTCTTAGGAAAGAGTAATTGCGGATTTCTGCGGTAACTAGATATTGATTCGCTATAGATTTATTAAATAATTAAATACAGTACGCGACCACATTTAATGAACTCACATTAATTTAAGGGCGTCACTGGTTTAGCAGTAATTTGCGCGGAGGCATCTGCAGTGACAGGTCATCCTTCACTTGATTTCATTTGAATTTTAAATGTAGTTACTTTCAAGCAAGACGTTTGCAGCATTTAAAAAAACATAACCAGTGCCCAGTTTTCACAGTGTAACACTGTCCCACAACAGAAGTGTCGTTTCAGTTGCCAGCTATTGTGGAGACATCAGGCAAAAGTTTGGGGCTTATGGTAATCCACAGAAAAAATAGAAAATCCATTTCTGTTTCTTCCAAAGACATTTTGGGCAGTCCTGTCATTGTCAGGACTTTTCTATGAGCACAGCTGCATTACAGGATTTTTCTGGAACGTCATACTGGTTTTGTCTTTGACAACCTGATATAACAGTGTGCACACAGCTGTGGTCGGCTACAACTTGGCTGTAACTTGGTGATAGTGTAATTACTTTATTTGGTTAACCTAAAAGGAGGACACATAAAAACCACTACAGAAATAAACTGCTGACTCACCATCAGACAGGGTTTACTAGTTTTTAAAGACTGAACTTCAGACAACTTGTCACTTGACTTTTGTAAAAATATAAAAATGACTTGACTACTATTGACCGTGATTATGAATATAAAATTG
>OMNW01035841.1:19426-35124 GCA_900303245.1 Selene dorsalis
ACAACTACCAAACAACTTGCTAATATCCTGCGTACAATGGCTTCATTTACTTAGACAGTTAGAGCCTTAGTTGGAAGTTTTTTAGACACACTTAAAACTTGTGCACTTCATGGTTTTGACATCAGAAACACAGGTCGGCTACAGCATTCAAGAAACTTCAACTGTGAGTGAAACTGAACGTTACAGCTATCATGAAAACACGGTGTATTACAGAGAGCTGTTAGGCTGCATCACCTTCAGCTGGGCAGATCATACACTACAGCAGTGCTGAGGGAATCCACGTAGCAACAGAGATTTTTCAGTTCTTACAAAACACAAAGTTTCAAGTCAAGGTGCTGAAAAATAAGAGTCACTGAGCACTTTAATGTTGTAACTTTATCCAAAAAACAGGGTAGAGCGCTTTTTGAACGTCCTTCATTCACCCACATTTGTAAACTGATCGTGGTCATGTTGCCATGGAGCCACTGACCGGCACATCAGGGCATTACTGGGTTCCACCGTGACACTTGGATGTGAAGATGATCACGTGAACTCAAACACTGAGGTATCTCAAAAAGCCTTCCATTTAACACAGCTCTTAAATGCTAGAATTACCTTTACCCTATTTGTGGTGGGTTTAAATGTATTATTAACTTTTTAACCTCTTTAAAACAACAATTTTGGACCAGAACTGTTAGCACAAACACATTAACGCTCATGCTCTCTGTCTCTGGGTAGAAATTGCTCTTATGTTGCTCAGCATTCACATATAACTACTGACAGTGCTTCCACTCAAATAAGACGTTCATATTGTCTTGGTTCTGTTTATTCCATTTCATTTATTTTTATTTTTTTACATTTTGAACACTTCTACCACATCTATCATTATTCTTTTTGAACTGTTGCCCCCTAATCTTTTCTAAGTCTGCTGTTAATGATACACAAAAGCCTGTCAGACTGCGTGCTGTACCAGCAGGGGTCAGTAGGAGACACATCATTCTCCAGCCAGCCAATTACCACTACATGATAGTTAACATTGCCCTGTGCTGACGCTCCTAACTCCGAGGGCCCTGAAAGGAGGGGAGGGCGAAGCACGGGGGCATGAAGACCAATTAAACAGTGACTGCACAACAGGAGAGAGAGAACTATAAATAACCCAAACCACCCTGCGCTTCAAACCTCGCCAGAGAGAACGCCAGATACCAGGCGGACACTGAACCGTGCGTCTGCTCACCTGATCGTTATCTGCAGGGCTGTGGTATTGGGACATTTCACTCGTGAACATAAGGAATGTTTGTGTGAAGAAGATGAAGGGGAACATCCGCTCTTCACACAGTTCCATCGCCGCATACAGTATCTGTATCGGCTTTGTGTCGCGGACAAAAGCGCACAGCAAGAAAAAGGCCCATCTTATCAGGAGCCATCGCACCTACATGCTCCATTTGCTGACATCATGTGGCCCTCTGATAAAGTAGGTTCATGAGAAAACAATTATGGGAACCAAGGGCGTGCCCTTGTTACTAAGGAATGAGCAGTGTCACTCACCTGGAATGAGAAACTGGAAGGGGAAGCTGTGTTCGCCTGCAGCCAGAGTTCCTGCGAAAGAGAAAAAATTAATCAGTGACACAGAAAGAAAAAAAAAGTCATTTTTCATTTACTGATGTGCAGATGATGAACATTGTTTGTGCGTGTATAAAAAGGTATTTCTACTTTCAAAACAAAAGCCTGGGTAAACATTAGATATCCAGGTGAGGCACTGCGCCTGTGGGGCTCACCTACTTTCCCACTGGGATGGAGTTTCTGAGACAAACAGGCTTTGTGGTTCAGAGACAGCTGAGACAAGAAGTCTTTTTTCTGTGGCGAATGAAAAGCGACAGAAACCGATCACGGTCAGGAAGTGATAAACTGTGGGTTGCATGACGCCACGGTCGCATGTGGCTGGCAAAGTTGGAGCTTTTCTCACCAAAGTGAATCAATGATTTACAAGCACGGCGAGGCCAGCAGTGATCGACCCAAGATTGAGTGAGGTCATACTCTCTGTTACAATACAGGCTGGTATCACTGTGCCGAGTCCCACTGAAAAGGACAAGCCTGGCTTTCTGCTACATACACTGTTCTTGTTTACAACACAAACCAACAGCCCTGTCCACCCGGTCTGTAGCTACCAGGCTGCCTTTTACACATGATGTGCACATGCATGTGTGAATGTGAACACGCGCACAATAAATATTTAATGATCTTTCTTATCAGTTTGACACCTTTACAACCATATTACACATACCCACACATCGATTATTATACCATTATTCATTTCATACAACATACATAAGGTTTATTTAGTATTTGCTGGAAATACACTTGTTGTACTTGTAGAGCATACATTGAGTTACCTTTTGTACGGTCAAAACTGATGTCTGTTTATGATATTTTGTATTATATATTCATTTTTCTGTTTTAGGAATACATGGGTTGTGCCTCGCTTCAGTTTTACTTATATTGTGTATTTCTTTAGATTTAAGGTTGAGATTTTGATACTTTTTATTTTAATGAATAGGATCTTTATTTCAATATACATAAGAGCTACCTTGCTTTATTTCTTTATTGTTGTAGTGTTGGTGTATTGTGTGAAACTGGTCAGATCAGCCATAACCAGTTATATACGTTCACTTTTGTTCTGAGTTTGCAGGTCATTGGAGTTTCGCTGGGTCATGTTACTGTGTTTCTCGTCTTTGTTGCATGTTTTTCTAAATTCATTTGTCTCATTTTGGGTGAATAAAATGCTGATTTTCAAACTCCACCTGTGACTCCTCATGCCCTCCTGCTCAACCCTCACACTCTCTTAAGTGCAGGAGTATCAATATGCAACAGTTTTACTGTATTTCTGATGTTATCAGACACCTGCAGCAGACTTCAGTGCATTCTGAGACCCTCAACAGGAAGTGCTGTGAACTATAAAGAGGCGTTTTGAAATAAAACACTCAAACTGAAGGGAAGTGAATTTTTCTCCATGAAAACATTACACTGGGGAACACACTTTTTGTTGAGTTAGGTCTGACAGCTGTTTTTGAACTATAGGATCCCCATTTTCTTAAAAAATATGAACAATACTGTAGTTAAATTTACAAATACTGACATACAATGAAATATGAAAGAAACAGGCATGACTGCAATGTTTATTTAACACTATTATGTTTTTACAAAGGATGTGGCTACTGTAATGAATCAGCTGGCAAGTCTCACTACAGCTAATCAGTGGAGTTTTGCTTATCCGGAGGGTAAGCTGTGGAGAAAAAGCTTGACGTGCTATAAAAAAAAACTGACTGCAATTTTGGAATCAGGATGCCAATTTTAGTTTTAATCAGCATAAAAATCTAACTCAACAAAAAATCTTTTTCAAATTGTTCCCCGGTGTTATTTGTCTCAGTTGCTCACACTGACTGGTTATTATACTGTCTGCAATGCTAGATAAAAGACTGTCTGGCTGCAGTAACTCTGCTCATGAAGCAATTTTAAAACTCTATGTTGTGATTTCTAAATTTACCAGAAAACTAGATCCCCATTGCTCCAATACAGTAGGCTTTAAATACCCCAAATCCTGAGATTCAACGAAGCTCTCAGATCTCTCAGAGCCCCAAATATGACAAATATAACTGATATCCCATCTCACAAATTGATTGTATTTCTCTGCACATGTGTGTTACACTAAAATTACAGCAGAGGACCAGGGACATGTCATCCTCCCATCACACATGGTGCAGCTTTGTATTTAATTAGCATGTCGTTCAAATTTAGCTTATTGCTGCTTTAATTACATTAATTATTGTGTGAAAGATTTTCCATACTTGTTTACTTCACAATGTCAGATACAATGATAACAGGGGCACAAGGCACCAATAATAGCCTCTCTTCCCCAGTCACACTCAGAGCACCTTGAGAAAATCAGGTTAATAATTCTCCAGATGAGCTGACAGCCAAATTAAAGTCTTCCAGAAAGCAACATGTCTCTCCTCATTAGGGATGGGCACAACCTTTTCCGTTGCCGTTGGTCTTAGTTTCCTAAGTGAAAGTGCTCAGATTGTGTGTATGTGTGTATGTGTGTGTGTGTGTTCATTTGCATGTTGACTTCTAGAGGAAGTGATCTGAACCAGGGCTGTGCAGCTGCAGCAACTACAGCAGACACTCAGCTATAGAGAGCTGAGCTAAGATCACAGCTGTAGAGAAAAATTACTTTATAAAAACACAATGCATTAGAAGATTAAAAGAAGTTAATGTGAGAGGACAGATTATTATTATTACACCAGAACAGCCAGGAAATAGGATCTGACTCTCAATTCTCTATGGACCTTCTCTGCTTTTTTTTGTCTTTAGCTTCCTTACGTGCAGTACAAGAGAACATGTGCAGCGGTCCTCAGGCGTGAATCATAACAACAAATGGGAAAACACAAGAAATAAATCAGAAAACACAATGTTATGTGGGAAGTCAGTGTGACAAATATGGAATAATTATTGTACACAAAAAACAGTGGAAAATAGCAAAACAAAACAGAAAACAATGTCAGAAACCACAACCAGAGGCTGAATCATAAAGTGAGAACCTACTATCAGCACAGTACAGCAGAGAAAAGATACAGCAGAGGAATGAGGATGGGTATTTTGCAGTGTTTGTGGGTGAAGTCTCCTTTCTGTTCAAAAGATGGGAAACACGTCCATCCAATCACTAACTGTCCTTGGTGCCCACTGAAGCTTTATTAGTAGACAGTGATGTTCTGTTTTGCTATTTACTTTTCTTTGATTGTGATTCTCTAACTGTCATCATTTTTGTTGTTGCATTTTCCCATTTGTTATTGTAAATGTCAGTTTATGGCCACTGTATATGTATTAAACCTTGTGTTTTCAATTATGCAATGAAGCAATCATAATAATAAAGCTACTCAAACTATGCCCTCATTAACTTAACTGAAAGGCAATGATAAAACGCTAACCCATAATATGAAAAATAACGCTGTCAGTTTCAAAAATGACTCTTTGTGAGCCACAGTCCACAGCAGCAGTGGAAGAGAGACCCTAATTTCATGAAGGTCATTACCAGACAATGGTGGCAGGATGAAGAGTGGACTGTGACATCACCAGTCTTTACTTCTCCAACCGTCAAGCATCTGTGGCATACCACATTATCAGTCAGCCACAGAGAGCCTCGCTAGCTCTGTGTGTGTGTTGTATGTGGTGGTCTTCTGTCACCCTCCTGTCTCTCTCCCTGTGTTGCTCAGCCCTTGGGGGCAGAGCAGCCCATTTTTGGAAGAGAATGGGATCCGGAAAAAATGTCAGAGATAAAGGGGAGCGCAGAGGGCGGGTGTGTGATGAATTATTTATGTTGTCTGGATGTGCCTGGTGTTTTACAGCATGTTCTGTGTGTGTGCATGTGCGTACCGAGGTGTTCAATGGGCTTTGCTGTTTTTTCAGTAAGCATCTGGGGTGAATGTTTCCTTTCTCATGTTTATCACTACTAAATTTCTCACAGCAGAAAACATTAGACAGAGGAGTGCTGGCTCAAACGCTGCTGCAGTTGTGTGACAACCACCTGTTGCCACACAGATACAAGTACTTTTCTGTCCAGCTCATTTTTGAAATAAACATAAGAGCAATACACTTAGTTCATTATAAATACTAAAAAATCTACTTTGACAGTGAAATCCTTTTTTCCATTCAAAGAAAAGAAATAGTAACTATTGTTTATAGATAAGCAACTATAAAAAAAAAATACTGCATAACACGGCAATGATTATATTAGCTATTAAATACTAACTTTCCTTATGTGGTAGTTTTCAGTACTTGCTTTGGTCTGTACCATAAAAATGCTGATGGTTGACCCTCTGGTAATGTTTTACTGCAGGTTTGATAGAAGTCGCACTGAACAGTGGTCACCTGCTGATAATGAACATGTTTTCCTTCCTTCATAAGTAGACCTATACCTAACACCTGAATCTACTCAGTTAATATAGAAGCAGTCTAACAATGCCACTGATTTCACTCATATTAACATTACTATTTTATAACAAAAAATCTGAAGCAAATCTAAATCACATACTGTTTGGCTTGGCACTGCTGACTCTTTGAAAAACATGCTGTAAGATCAACATTGCCACTAGCTCTCTCACCATAGTGCCTCTAGATGTCAAGCCCCCTCTGTCTTGTCTATATATGTTTGTGTCTGCGTTTCTGTGTGTGTCTGTGTGTTTTCGTGTATGTGTGTGTGTATTTTTGTAGTTCATGTATGCTTTATTTTTGTTATTCAATTTTATCATTATTTTATTTTATTTATTGATTTTTATTCAGGTCATCTACGTTCTTAATGTAGCTGTCATCCTTTTTTGAAATTACTCTTAGTTTTCTGGTTTTTATTATCATTAATGCTATCACAGTGTTCTATGGCATCCCATCACACGTTCAAATGTCTTGGGCCCACTGTTGGTATGCTTGGTGTGAGAATCTGTTACTGTAATATTGTACCCCCTAAAATACCTGTTTGACCTCACGTGTTAAATGAGAATTAAAAAAATGATTTAAAAATATATATATATACTGTTTGGCAATTTTTGCAACTTTCCTATGAAGCAAGGCTGCATCAAAGCAGAACACAAGCTCATCAACAGTCCACTGAAGTACAGTGCTCGAGTAAATGTACTGCCAAGCAATATATAGTGTGCAGGCTAGGCTGATGTTTATATGTTGCAGGAAATAGTCCTGAGAGTTAAACATTGAACTCCTCTGTGGTGTTTCAACCAGTGTGGATTACACGCTCTAATGACTGCCATTAACTTCCACAGAATGATTTGCATATATAACAGATTTCACGCATGCACAGCACATTTCACCTTCTGGCTGTGGGCAGTATCTGCAACGCATACAAAAGATGGAAGATCACGCTCTCAACAAAAGGTCCTGTAAGCTCTGGCTTCCGCGGGCCTCCCAGCTGCAGGGCAGGGTGGATGTCCAGAGACCGGAGGAAAATATTAAACCTCCTCTCTGTGGAGCGCGTCCAACCTTCTCATCAGACACTGTCGGACACTGATAACCGCCTCTCACCTCAGAGAGACGGCCGACCGAGCGGGAGGCTGCAACATCCCCACAGGAGACTGTTACTGACTGACTGATTAAGGCTTTTAACTGCTCACTGCAGGAATGCAAAAACCTGCTGCTGCCATTGTGAGATTAAGCCGCTGCAGAAATTTCCCATAAACCAAAGGAGGTGAGAGGCGGGGGCCATCAGTCATATGGTGTTTCTGACATTTCAGCATGGTAGGTCTGCCATACCTGCAAACATGCTGCACAGGCACATGGCAGTGTTGTGCTTTGCCATGTCACTGGTCTCTCAGTGAAATGGTCTCCTGTATCACATTGTGCATATAAACATCTGCTTTGCAAACAGGAAACGTTCATGCTGTTGAAAACTGCATGTGCACAAAATGACAAAAAAATGAGGACTCTTCATTTATGATGGGGCTGAATGAGCAACATAATTAAAACACTAAAAATGAAGCTATCACAGTTTTACTGTCATCACCTTTATCAGCAACAGACAGCGTACTGTTGAAGTACTGCTCCTCCATAGTCCAGGAGGTGTCATTCACCCTGCTGGAGATCCCACATGATCCCTGGCAGTTCACCTTGATAGCTGAAAGAAGAGGAGAGAAAGAAAACAGTCAGTCCAGAGGCTGAAGCTTTCCCACATACCCACTGAAAATACATGTAAGTGCAGATAACGGATGTTTTCATTCATAATCAATGAATCATTCGGTCTTGACTTGTCCAATCACGTTTTATCTCTTTTCGGGGCACAGAACACACTGTGCAACTGTCATTTATGTTATTAAATAATTGAAGGCCACGTTCTGTGATGCTCGTATGGAGACACTGAAACAGAACAGCTGGGTCTAAGCAGTTTGGGCAACACACAACACCACAATACACACTGATAAGCATGAGAGTGAAACACAAACAGAGACGTCCCACTAAATCATTAAGAGCCTGTGCGTTCTGCTGTGGTGGTGAATCATTTGTCGGAGGCTGATTAAAAAGCTTCTGTCAACAGGTGGAGGAGAGGAGGAAGAGCTCTGCCAAGGAGCAGCGAATGAACACCTGGATGTGCAGGTTGGACTGGTTTACATCGCATCAGTGATCAATCTTCATCTACTGGGTCAGGTTAGACAGACATTTTTCATGAATGATGATGATGACCATGGATGGACGATGGTCTTGGCGATTGAGATCCTCAGTGATCGTTTTCATGTCAAAACAACGTTTCCTTTGTTTTCCCTTTAATGTGTCACCTTTATGATTATTCGGACACTTAATATTAAATTTGCCCACAGTTGCTTGCAGCACCGGTGCCTCCAGCTGAAGCACTGCTTGGTGTGTGTAGGCGCTGCCCTTTGACCAAACAGGGAAGAGGAGCTCGGCAGACATGGTTCGGTTTCTCAGTCTGCTGCTTTTTGTAAACAGAAACTCGAGGGCAGTGAACCACACATAGAAAAAGAGACGGAGAATGCGTGAAGACATAAGCAGCTGCTCTGATGAACCTCTCCCTGTTGATCATGAATCCTCTTATTATAAAATGTAAGCCTGCATGATATGCAAAAAACCATATTGTGATAATATTGGCAGATACTGAGATTTCAGTTGGAATTGTCTCATTTCAAACACAAAAACACATTAAACTGCTGACATCATTATTGTTGAGTACCACACATCACCCTTTATGTCTGGAGAATATGAATTGCAGGCCAGAGTGTGTCGTTTCCATTATATTATGATTAAATGCGCGTGCCTAATTAAATTTAATTAATTAATGCTTTAGCCACAATTTTGTTTTAACATAGCTATAAAATTAATTCATCAACCTACTGTCATCTGAGGCGCTCTAGTACACACTAGAGCGGTTAGAAAGCATCCCATCTGAGCCCCAAGCACGGTGATGGCCCTCAGCCATGTCAACAGCACCCCTAGACTGGATATCAGGAGTAATATTGGAGACCAGTGGATCAAGTTTTCTCCTCAAAATCTGAACGTCTGTTTGGTTCATTGCAGCGATGGCTGACCAGTGCCATTTATATTTACCAATGAGTTTTACCAAGCTAAAGCGGTATAATAAAATCCCTTCCTAACACTCAGAACAGTCAGAAGAGAGGCTAAGAGGCCAACATAAAAAGCTCTTGCTAGAGCTGCAGAGAGAAGTGTGGGGAGAGGTTTTTTGTGTGTAAACAGCAAATGAATCTTATTAATATCCAACAAAATACCAGAGAGGTTTAAAACAAAGGAGCTTGAACTCTGAGGAGGTCCGCCAAACTGCAGGAAAAGCCGATTTGGGGAAAATAAAAACTTGAAATGAGCCACAGAAACACAGTGACCAAGAGACGTTAAGAACGAGAGTGACAGCAAATCAAATCAAATCGTTGCCTCGATAGATTAGGTTAACACAAGGGAACCAGTGAAGGTAATCAACATGCTCTCGTGTGCCACTGCTTATTGATTCAAATGTCAAGATGATGACATCATTTTGACCTCATACAAGAGTCATGTATCTGCTCTGAGCTCACGGTGGTGCTGCGTGTGTCCTGTGACAGAAACCAACAGTCCACCTGCGAGGACAGCAGCAGGAGCAGCACTGCCCGTCTCTCTCTGTGGATCACCCCTCCTCTCTTTATCCCTCTTGTCTTTCTGTTGATCTGTCTGTGAGGAAATGAAAACCCCTCGATAATACACACACACCCACACACGCACGCACGCACACACACACACACACACACACGACAGAAGCCAGAGGATTAAACACAAAGACGGCCCAGCCAGTATTATCTCAATACTTTGATAAGCAGACAGACAGACAGATAGAACTGAGGGTTGCTTTAAATGTTTTGTTGTGGTCTCATTATGATATCGCTGTCTATGTGAGTGCTAAGCTAAATGCTAATGTCACCATGCTACCATACTAAAAAAAATCACAATCCCATCAAGCTGATGTGTACTGAGTATAACTTGTACCATATACACCATCTCTGGCTAACATTTGCTGAACACAAAACACAGTTGAGGCTGCTGAGATTGTTGTTCATGATGCAGGACTGGGTCTGATGCTACAGTGACACTGTCTGAGTTCAAATGTATTCATAAAAATTCAAGAGACAATCAAGTTATTTCCCTTATAAACAAAAAGGTTGAATACGTAATGGCACAAGATAAACCCTGTCGGTGTTTAGGGGCACCATGAATACCTGCACAAACCCTCATATCAATTCATCCAGCAGCTGTCAAGATATTTCAGGACTAGAAAATGTACTTCAGTCTGGACAACATGAACATCCTACAAGTCGTGGCTAAAAACCTGTTACTCGTAGCTCTGCCGTCATACTTCAATGATGAAATCCTCCCATTAATCCAATAATATCAAACTGTGACATTGGTCAAATTGCAGGCAGAAATATTAAGGTGAGCAGCACCATTGAGTAACAAAATATCTATCTGTTGCCTTACATGCTGCATGACAGATTTACACAGCGATAGAGATCAGATCTGGTCACTAATCAAAAACAGGACATAAACAGACTCTGATGTAAAATATACCACGCCGCAGACTGTGTTCGACCGATCACAGCTCACGCCCACGCGGTTTCCTGAGATCCTGTTCTGGCATGGCAGAGCACACACACACATTATTACACACACAGAGCGGCAGATGGCTGCGCTCCCCACACCGGCAGGAAGGCTGGCACAGATCTGGAGAAGAGGGAGGGTCCTCTGCTGCCGGCTAAAACAAAAACTCAAATCTGTGCCTCCGTAAAAACGGAGCAGTGTCCTTCAGCCAGTCACAGTCACATCCATTCATTTGGTCATTAATTAAACCCTGCAATCTGCTCCCCCCGGCCATCTGCCTCATTCATGGAGGAGAATAATACCTTCACACTCGGCGTGAACACAACCTCTGAGCGTTCTGGAGTCATCTCACTTCACGGAAGCAACAATAGAATTGTAAAAGTGCAGAAATATGACGGAGGAGGGACGTTACTGTGACGAGATGCTGCTCACAGCCGTCTGTTGTGAGAAAGTGAAGAGCTCGGCCCATGAAAGGTCAGAGCAGGGGTAATCTGTTAATATCCCCAGCAGCAGCAGCAGCAGCAGCAGAGTTGAAATGTGAATAGTTGAGTCATGAGATGGGGCTGCTGTGGCAGAGAGGCTGGATGCCTGTGGCTGAGTAGCGAGCTACACCCTCCACAATCACACGGCCAGGCGGCGTAAGAGTGCTGATGATGTGTCTGATGAGACATTCATCCAGATGTGATGCGTCTCCGCGTCTCACCACACCAAAAAGTCCAAAATCTAAACCTGAGTTGGTGAAATGAGTCTTTTTTTGTGTCGTGAGCGTCATCTCCGTGGTCACCCATGATCTTTATCCCGTATCAATCCACCACCTCAGCAAACTGTAAAGTTAAAATCACTGCAGCTTAGTGACCATATTTGCCATTGCCTGATAAATCTATCCTTCTCTGCCTTTACATCCCAGTCACAGGTAAAGAACATTAGTATGTCCAACAAGTTTTTTTTTCCCCCAGTCAAACCTGTGGCGTGGTGGTCATGTGTCAGTCTGTAATCTATAATGTCAAGTTATCTGACACTGCACTTTATTTTGAGAATGAAAACAGTGAGTAGCCAGAACTCAGGTGACATGTCTGCAATGTATCTGATGACAGTCAATACACAGCTGTATAGGATTGCATTTATGTTTTCTAAAGAAACATAATGAAGTCAGTGCCAATTTTTTTGTAGTCTCATTGGCCTAAATAAATAGAGATATTTTTGCATTTGCCAAAAACAATACATTTACTTACTTATGAATGGCGTTGCCAATATACCTTCCTACCTACTAGGGATGTCCCTGATCCGATACTGTGATTGGAAATCTGGGCCGATCACATCATTTTCAAAGGATCAGAATTGGGTGGAAAACATCCGGATCACTGATATAGGCCTATTAAAAATGTAATGTTACGTTGTCCATGCGTCCATGTTATAAACACTACATATGTACAGAAAGCGGACAGTGGGCGCATAGAAATATACAGACCAGAGCTGGTCGTGTGGCACATATTCAATGTTGACGAGTAGGCGACGAAGCTTGTACCAGTGTGTATTTCTATGAGTGGGCGTGGTGTTCATGCGACATCAGTGGCAGTGAGCTGAGCCGTGAGCGGGTCACCATGAGGCTAGGAAGGTTAGAGACGTTCAGCTGCAAGTCCTCACCTGAGCAGTGGTGGTAAAGGAAACCCTGAGCACCTAAACATTTATACCTGAGGAACGACCTAAGGGTATGTTTCACACCTTTTGGTCTGTTGCAGGGAGTGCCCCCCCCCCAGGGTGTGTTTCACACTTGGGATATCCTGCAGGGTTTTGTATCTAGGTAGGAAGTTAGTGACATCTTGGTGGAAAAGCAGGGTCTCAAGTGGTAGAAATATAAAAACATTGAAATACCTCAAAGCAGGTAACTAACTGATGCATAGATCTTACAAATCAAACATAGATAGAACAACAGTGCTGACTTATTAAACATAAAATGAAATCATATCAAATGGAATCAAATCAAAATAAGAAGCTCAGTGTAGACGTCCAGTCCTACTTAACATAAAGCTCTTGGGGATGGCGGGAATCCGAGAAAGCAGAGATGACCCACAATAAATTGGAACAAAATCTAATCTTTGTGTACTAATTATGCACGTACACCAGGGGAAAATGACTGCCCCTCCTTACTTTACAGCCCTTTACAGCACCACAGGGTTTAGAATCACAAAACAATAAAAGACTGTGAGCACTGTTTTCCACTCAGCTTGTACACAAACGTCACTTCATTCTCTGAGGTCTTGCAATGTTTACGCTTTCACTTTCACTTTCACAGTTTGTCATCACACCGGTGATTGCACAAAATGACCACTCACCAGGCTGCAATTTGTCTTTCTGATCTTTCAACAGGAAAGAACAAGACGTTGCAGGTCTGAGGCTTCATGATCTTAGGTGCAAGAACTAAAAATCCTGCAATGGAAAGTCAAGTCACAAAATTTGAGGCAAACAACTTCTAACTTGCCCTCACACCAGCAGCTATGATCTCTGCTGAGAACTGCCAGCACAGGAATCTGTGCCAGAGGCCAGCTCTCCACAGAATAAACCACAGCCTCAGGAAGGCCAACTCTCAGTAGTGAGGGAGGCCGGCAACCGAGCGTGCTCTGACTCAGCAGCTGTCTGGATCTGCTGCCAGCACGCTGGAGTCAGTCCAGGTCCTTTCCAAGGTTCAATGAAAGTGTGCGTAGGGGAAGATGATCCCGGTGCTACTACTCATTAGATTTTACAAGTTAGACGGTGTGGGGCAACAGATCCAGGAGAGAGGATGTAATCGATAGCGTTTCTAGACGAGGCTGCCTGAACATGACTGCTGTGTTTTATTGTATCAAAGGGTTCTCTGATGTGGGCCAGTGCAGGGTGATGGTGGCTCATAGAGGATGTGGGTGGGAGTCGAAGGTGTGGCGCTCGTGTGTGAGTGGATCGCTCAGGAGAGCGAGCTCAGATATCAAGTTTTAGCAGTTTAATGAGACTGAAAAGAAGATCCCAGTTTGACTGCAACTGCTGTTTAGCATAGTTCAATTCAAACTCAGCCCTATAATTATCTTAATATCAAGAATCATGCTTATACTTGCTGACCTAACACCTAACTTACAGTTTTCATTTTAAGGGGAACTAAGCAAGTCTGGTCGCTTTTCCTCTGTTTTGCTAACCCTCTATGCACATCAGGCCATGTGTATTTGTTTTCAACAAAGCTGGCAAGAAAGCAATAAATGGAGTGGTGGATGATGTTATTTATCATATAAGCATTTTGATGTGTATATTTGTGTGGTATTTTCTTTCATAAACAACAGATTACAGATTACGGGGCGCAATTGTGTCGTGGTGCCACTGAGACGAGAGCTGGACACTGGGTCGGAGGCCCTGATCTTGCAAGGTTGGTTTTTGGCCAAGAGACACTAGGTGGAAGACAGAGAGCCTCCATTCTCCCTGTAACAAGTTACAAGTCACTTATCTAACCATCACAATTACTGAAGCTGTTTAATTAAGGTAAAAATGTAGCATAGTTAAGGTAAGAATCCTGCACAATTCCCCTTTAAGAACATTTCTTGATACAAATCCAGGATTATTCTATTTCTTTTGATGTATGAGAATGTCATTTTCATCAGTTTCATCAGTTAGCTTTAATGTTAGCATGGTTTTTTTTTTTTTAAACAAAGTTATCGATGCAACTTTTCTCCTCCGCCCTCTCTCTTTGAAGAAATCTTGTCCATCAGGGCCACTTTCCTGAGAAAATATGTGACACTTACGCAATACTGTTGTTTGCTCCGTCATCAGCTTCTCCAAACAGAGCCATTTTAGGTTATTATTCACTTTCTTTACATTTACATTCGTTTGTAACCTTGGACACATATAGTGTACCTAGAAGACTCAAGACTTGTAGAAAACCTACATTACAAAAATGTTGGACTTTCCCAGGAAAAACAGCAGAAGTGCGTGTGGTGGGGTAAAACCACTCAGCCAGAGCTTGCTGCCTATTACGTCAGTACATGCGGAAAATGAGTCAGCTTGGGGGTTATTGGGAAGCATGCAGGGAAGCTGGGCTGATAATGATAGTCCCTTATTTACACCGATTACGCTGATTCTAATTTCAGCTGATGGCCTGAAAAACAAAAGAGCCTCAGTGTGTTTGTTTTAAAGGTCTGGACTGCACGAGAAATAAAACCCTCAGCCTCTCAGACACAAGAGACCAGAGAATAACGCTGCTGTCTTTACAACAGCTAGGATTTTATTGGAGTTTGGTGAATGACTTGAATTGATCAACATTCCTCACATGCACAAAAAGGCTGCTCGGACGTCACTGATACATTCCAGCATAATAACTCCCAAAGCAGTATCTGTGTGATAAGACTGAATTGTTTTAAACTGAAGCATCTGTGGAAATGCTAAAAAGTGAAAAACCTGAAAAAGAAGCTCAATGTGTCATCTAACAAGGTTTAGTTGTCGTGCATTGCATGAAATTAACATGGATCTTCTTGCGCTGCTGATGCTAGTAGTTGTTAAAGCTCCATACTGTGTGAAGTACAAAAAGCAGTGCTATACTAATACTCAGTACGTTTTCATGACAGTTGAAAAAAACTAATTATGGCTGTAATCCGTCTATAACTGGACAACTAAAGTGCATGTAAACACATTAGTCCGACTAAGACTGGACTTCTCCAGATCTGATTAAAACACTCAGATATTGTGAAAATGGAATCCAAACCGGTTTTCTCCTGCATGTGTACGCTTTATCTGACTGAAACTGGAGAATGCGTGTGCGCATGCTTCATAAGAATAGGGAGGGCACAAAATGAAGCATAGAAGCTGGCCCAAAATCCCCCCCCTCCAACCCCCCAAAACATGCCTGGTCTGATACATCAGTGTCGATTCAATGCATTTCACGAGAAGATGTGTTTTATAAAAAAAAAAAAAAAAAAAAAAAAAAAAAAAAAAAAAAAAAAAAAAAAGATGGCCATAGTCTTGGAAACATCACCAGCTTTACATATATTCCTGTTTCCTTGCTGAATGAAGACCCTCCTGCATATTTCACTTGCGTCTGCTTTTCATCATCACATGTA